>CAHIKZ030000837.1:1057500-1150000 GCA_903632075.3 Acanthosepion pharaonis | reverse complement strand
GATATATTTGACAGGCAGATGCAGTGTGGGAAATCTATCTCTCTGTCTATCTGTCTTATCTATCTATCAACAAGGTGTGCGTGTGTAGATGAGGAAGGGAGAGAGAGATAGAAAGAGAGAGAGAGAGAGAGAGAGAGAAGAGACGAGTAGATAGAACGTTGTATATTATGTATGTGGGAGGGGAAACCTGTCTGGAACTGATAGTGAATGTTGTGTTGATAAACCCACACCACGATGTTAACTCATGCACAATTTGACTATTTTTTTAATCTTATTTTCCTTTCTAACCGAACCTCAGCGCTAGAGACAGGCTACATTCTTGTCATGCCACTGTAAGTCATTTCCTTTAGTTAACGACTTCTAATCAGTGCAAAAATGTCTTAATATTTCTAGGATAGTTAACTGTTCTTTTATATTTTGTGTTCTTCATATACTTGTTTTTGCTTCTTGCAGAATCCTTGCTCTTGTCACGTTCCAATAATTCCCACCTCTTTTTCTTTCTTCCTTCATTTTGCTTCTTTCGTTTTAGATTGTTTGACGTTTTGTGCCGACCTCAGTATCCCTTAAAAGTACTCACATAATTCTTGAAGCTAAAAGCGGCCTCTGCTGACATTGTCGCTAAGTGAAAAGTATATGAGGTGAGATAAGCGTCCGTTCTTTGCAGTCGAGTGTAGCGGTATCAAATTGCATGAGGCTGGAAGATTCGATTTAAAAATCCATCGACTTAATTGAGTAGTTTAATTTGTTTACATTTTCTATGATATAGAATGCACCTTTCTCTTTGATTATCAAATATATATTTCTTTATAAATCGCTGTTTAGCAGTAATTGAGAATTTTCCCTAATCTCGCACACCTCCTTTTCTTAATGAGCACCAAACGCTCGCCTTTTTGTAATATTAAGGGCAAAATGAACGATTTACATAGAAGAAATCTTCAGCATTTATGAACCGAAATTTATTGTTACTGCTGATTGAAATTAATAAAAGATTTTCATTAACACACTTTTTTCAGGAAAGTTGATTTCTCAACTCCCCTAAATGTTAACTTTTTTCTATCATTGAGGAGGTGATAGGTTGGCTGATTCGTTTTCGTTGGCTTATCGTCCCTTTCGCAGGTTATCTCCAGCCAGAAAACATTTTTAGAGTATAAGAACTTTTTATGAGTTAATTATTATTAATTTTGACAAGTGTTTCCATCACCTTTATTCAGCTTCAGTTTATACATCTTCCGTTTAAATTGTGTTTGCCTGTCAGCCTTTTATAGGTTATTTAAAACCAGAAAATATTTTAGATTGTTACATAAAATGAGTGATCATAATGATTTACTGATTGCAGTACTACTATTTAACCCATAGCTGGGTGAAAAATGTTGGGTTCATACATTTCCAAATGGTATTTTGAGTAAGTGAAAATAACGAATCCAGCTGGAATTAGAACTCAGCTCTCCGATTAACAATTCCGAGCCATTATCCATTGCCCAATCTGCACATCCAAGCTTACCGCATCAAGTATTCTCATGCGATCCCCCATCTAGCTAGTCACCCATCTCGACATCGCTTAACTTCGCGAACGTACAGAAACCTGTGTTTCACCGTGATATAAGCGAAATACACGTGTATATACGATAATTTCTTCATGATATTTTCCAGCTGATATAAACCTAGCCTGAGAGACACGGTGTAGTGCCAAAATAGGTAACCACGATTTACACCCACAATCTTTGTGGATGAAAAATGACAGAAAACTAATCGAAATCCGTGTCATGATTCTACTCGTATCAAGTCATCCATTAATTAGAAAATGGAAACACTGTTGGCAAACTAGGTATTTAATCTGTCTCTCCACTAAGACGAGTTGTGAAACAAGGTCAATTTTGAAGGTGGGAAACCCGAGCGCGTACACCCGAGAAAAAAAAAAAAATGGCCGCGGCCCCCGCACGCATCGGTTGCGCTGGCCTCGATGCGAGCACCGAACACTCTCTCTGGTGCAATGAGATGGCGCGGTTGGGCTGGACAACCCTCAGTATAATTTTCCTCAGTTGCGACTTTGACGGAGTCGCCCCTGAGAGCATTCTGCCCAAAGACAGAGATGCAATCGAGAGAAGATAAATAATGTGTTACAAACCACTCCAAAGAGCGATGTACACACAATGTGTTTACTCTGTCTCTCCACTAAGACAAGTTGTGACTCAAGGTCAGTTTTTAGGGTGGGGAACACAAGTGAGTACACCCGGGCTAGGAACAAAATTGCCCGCACCCCCCTCAGTAGTCGGTTGCGCTGGCCTCGGTTCCTGTTGGTAAACTATCTAGCGATGAAGCATCGATAAAAATACAAATACACATGCAGCGAGGCCACATAAATAAAGGATGGCTTGTTAATTTTAACGCTCCAAAAATTAGACTGCTCTTTATTAATCGTTAGACCTTTTCGTATTTACCTCAAATATTAATTTCTTAATTTTTTATGCATAAGAAAACGTATATTTATTTTAATCTTTTCACCCCAAGCAAGGGGATAATGCCGCTAGAAGCCATGGGGGTCTCCCATTGGAAAATAAGCAAAATAGGGAAGCTACATAGAGATTTTTGAAGTTTGTGGGTAGTGGGGAAGCGGGAAACCGAAAATTAATTCCACAGGCGAGAATTGCGATAAAATAATAACCTATTAGGACAGAACTTACTGTTTTCTCAAGCTATTTGAAAGTTAAAACGATGAGACCTAGCTGTCAATCTGGTAATACGCTTAATGTGGTCGGGTTAGCAAGAACAGCTAATTTTGATGTATAGAAGAATTATTATCTTTGAAGAAGATTACTCTACGTCGACTCTAAAAAGTTTGGCCGTTTTGTTAAGTAAAAATACAATATATTTACGACAAGATATTTACTCAACAATGTATTTACTGTTGATTTCCGCGATTATACGCCATCTTTCAGGTAACACGATAATTTGATTTTTCCCAGGAATTTTATCTTTCCCACCTAAATATGCTTGAGGTGCCTTTCGCTGTTTTCCATGGAATTAAATTTTATTTGATTAAGATGATTACGCAAAAACTAAAATAAATTGTATTTCCACATTCAATGTCGGAGAACTATGAGAAAAGAGTAAAATTGACAAGACAAACTTTACAAATTACGTCTGGTCAAGAAGGAAACATTGGGACTTCCGGGTGTTTATCATAGAAGGCGGCTCTCAACTGATTTAATTGGGAACAGCACTTGTTCGAAGAATCGTTCGATTCTTCAAAGGAAATACATAGCAGAGAATTCACCGCCAAGTTCCTAATATATATATATATATATATATATATATATATTCAATTTACATGATGCTGCAGCATTAAACGATCCGAAGACAAAGAAATTTCGATGGAACCTCATTAAACGACAAATGAACATAGCCAAACAAGAATTACAACGGCTCAATTCTGAAATTGTACGTATTAAAGAAATCTTACAATTTTCTAACACAACTAAAAAAAAAACAAGGAAATATTAGATTTATTACACAATACAGCACAAAAGGAAAATGAATCTCATAAACAAGTCATGCAATAAAGCTAAACAAATTATATAAAGGAAAAATATATTTACTAAACATCAACGACAATTTCATTAACCCATCGGATTACCAATTCATTCCAAATGAAATGTAGTTCTTTAAGCTTGGACCAAAATTTCACGAGCAATTTGAAGCTTTATACCAACAAATACTTCTGTTGGAACAAAACGACCCTATTACTACGCAGGTAGGTTTAAAAGAATTACTTAAAACCAAATCTATTAAACACCGTTATCATAATAATTTTAATGGAATTATAAACACTCCTTTAATAAAAGCAGCCATGCAACTAAAAATAACAACAGTATTGTTATCCGACGAGCTGATAAAACTAATAATTTAGTTATACAGGCCATTTTGGACGATCACAATAAAATAGAAAAGTTAACCAATAACAGCACCTCCCAACTTAAAAAAAAAAAAAAAACATATAAATAAACTTATTACCGCTAACAGTGCTAAACATGATCTTATAAACGTCAAACGATTACAAATGACCTGGCTACTTTTATGGAAATGTAAAAATCCATAAAAATGATCATCCCCTTCCGACCTCCTTTCACAAATAACTACATTAGTATATTAACTTTGAAAAACCCTTAGTAAATTAATTACTCCATAACTCCAAGTAAATATTGTATTAATTCCACAAATGAATTTATATAAATTATTCATTCTGTAAAACCAAACAACCAAATAATCACATCAATTTATTTACTAATGTCACCGTGCATGAAACTATTGACATCATTATGTATACAATCACACTTCGCTCCCATCCATCAATATTAAAACAACCATTTAAAAATATATTATTTTCATATACCATTCACGTACCTTTTTATGCTCCCCTGGGTAATATTTATAGTCAAATAGACGGTATTGCGATGGAATCTCCTTTAGGCCCCCTTTTTTTCTCTAATTATTATATGACACTAATAACCCCGTAAATATGTAAGATACATAGATAGCATCTTCATTTCGGCTAAAAATATTGATCAAATTACAAAACTTAAAAACAAATTTGAATGTCACTCCGTCCTCAATTTTACATTAGAACTTAATATTCATAATAAAATTCCATTCCTTGATGTATTTATTGATTCCAGTCCGCATATACTTATTACTTCTCTATATAGGAAACCCATTAGCATTAATTCGAATCTTAATTATTCTAGTGAATATATAAGTTAGCCGTTATAAAAATCTTAATCCAATGCACAAAAGATCTTTTTCCTAAACTATATTCTATAAATAATTAAATAACATTAAACAAACACTTGTTAATAATGGATTTCCTAATTCTGTCATTGATTAAGAAATTAAAATGTATCTCAGTAAAGTTAATAATACTTCTAACAAAATTGATAATATTAATAATAAAAGTGTACGTCAAAATAAAAATAATACTATTAACTTATACTATTGTAACCAAATGCATAATAATTACAAACATGAGGTAACAACACTCAAAAATATAATAGGCAGAAATGTTAAACCCATTAGTAAGAATTAACAAGTTAAGCTCTTCATATACGATAAAAATTTAAAACAATTGACCTCATAGTCTTTAATAACACTACAAACACACAACTAAATCCTCTGCAAAAAAGCAAAAAGAAAAACCAGAAAAAAAAACATTGTAGTGTATTAATTTACATGCCCGTTCAGAGATTGTGTGTCTGATACTAATAATAAACCCGCTGCATATATTGGTTTTACTACAACCACTCTCTCCCGTAGACTTACGTGTCACCTTTCTGATTTAGTTCTATTAAACACCATTTCGTAGAAAACATAGCCATGTACATAATATTAAACATATTTTAGTTGATAATACAACAATACTCACACAATACTACATCAGCGTCCTTTGTAAAAGATAACCTTCAGATATTGGATGCCTACCTACATTAAAACAAAACCAAAACTCAAAAGCATTTTAAAAGTAGGTTTTAATACCAAAATACAAATGACATTTCAAACTAGTCAAAGCACTTATACATTGCATCTATTTGACATATAGTCCTGTTGTTAATCTTCGGTCACTCAACTGACGTGATTTATTTTCTGCGTCATAGAACCGCATCCATGAATTTAATGGCTAATTTATGCGTCTTTTACTATTTCGTGACCCTTATCATCGCATTCAGTAATCTTCTATTACCCTCAATGATAACATAACAGAATATCATCTTTTCTTCAACATTTCGATTTTAAAGCGAATATCTTTTTTTGTTTAAATGTCCGTATTTCCAATCTGATGATGGCTGAATAGAAAGGTTTAGATCAAGGAACAACTTATTGTCTCTATTGTTTCGTTATGTGAAAACACAACCTAATAGGCATTCATTGTTTGTTATATTTAATAATATATATATATATATATATATATATATATATATATATATATATATATATATTGTGTGTATTTGTATTTTCATTTGTGTGTGTGTGTGTGTGTTTTGATAACATTTAAACAAGAAAATATTCAATCGTCCTTTTTTTAATATAATCTAATGGACTACATCAGAAGTCCTTGGTATGATGATGAACTACATAAACACGAAGCAAGGTGTTCCCAGGTCCACCACTGAGACGGAGGTGCTATTGCAAAAAATACAAAATTGTGGCTGTTAGGATCCCAACTATGGGATTCACGACCCATTCAGACATTAAAATATATAACCACCAAACTAAGGTCAAACATATGTACATTTTAAAAATGAGGTTTTAATAAACCAAAATAAAACATTTTTAGAAAAAATGACCTACAATTCTGCATTAACAAAATATATAAAAATATATATATATATATATATATATATATATATATATATATATATATATATATGCATGTCCGATAAATCTGTTTTTCGTATGTTTCGTATTTGCACTTCATTTTCCTAATACGAATTGGGCACATTATGCAAAATAAACGTATAATTCCCAGATCAGATAATTCTAAGCGTGCGAATCCGTTCCTCTATTTGAGGAAGGCCATGTCGTTGAGAGCAGCACTGAGGTAATCCGCCGCTGGCAGACCAGTAAGAGCGAAACTTTGTCACGTAGTGGATCCTTCGCGACCCCCTCCGCTAGCAAACGATAGAAGTCCTTTCTAGGCCGATAGGAAACTGTTGGGTCAACTGAAATCTAAGATTGTTTTATTTTCTGCTAATTCGGCCCAAGTTGAAGACAATTTGTTAGAGTAAGTGATAAGTAATGTCCATTTGGAGAATAAATTGTAATGGCTAATTTATTATCAGGACAACTAAATATTAGGGTATAAAATTAAGAGACAACGTTTTACAATTACATTTTACTATTTCTAGTGCCCTGTATAGTTATGTAATTTGTTCAGTATAATTTTACATTTTGTTTCGAAAATCAACGTTACCCTCAATGCGGCCTGCAGGACAGTGCAGGGGTCAACTCTATCAAATGCCTGTGTTTTTTTACATAATTATCAAATGCCACCAAAATTACCCATTTCTGCAAGCGCTCCTGCAGGATCTCAAACCAATTCTTCAGCATTTCGATTTTAAAGATCGTCTGAAGAAATGTTCAGCAATAATTTATTCCCGCGTGTTTTTGCTTACCATCACCCCTGGAGAACCGGTCGGGGAGAGACCCTGCGGAACCAGTTGTTGAAGACGACCGAAAACTGATATCGAAATTCTACCGTCTCAAGAATAAATCCAAACAAATCTTATAGTTTTGTATGAGACACATTGAATAGAAAATATATTAAATCCAGAGTTCTAATTCTCAACATGCAAAATATGCAATTTTGTATTGTATTCGTTATGTGAAAACTGTAAAGGATTGTAAAAACCTATTTTAAAACCGGCTAATCAAAGAATATGATCTAACACCATTTGTTTATATATATATATATATATATATATATATATATATATATATATATATATATATATATAGCACCCCGCCCCCGATCTATATATATATATATAAGACTATATATATATATATTGTGTGTGTAGTCCGCTTCACCAGCAAAGACACTCCTCTGGCAGCTCGGTTATTTTAGACGATTTATCGGAACTGCAAACAAAAGTTTCATTCGATAATATAGACAAGATCCCGGAGTCTATTTATTTTCAAGCCATTCATTCAGCGTCGCTATCTTGAAGACATGGTTGTTCAAAAAAAAAGAAAGTAAAATCATGCAAAAGCCTAAGGGCGGAAATTGATTGGTAAGGAATCCGTCCCATTTCATTCCCTAACGAACCGTCTGGGACAATCCGAAATTAAATATAATATGGATCCATACAAAAGTTTTTAGTTTGTTAATTAATTTATTCCTTCGCCTCAAAATGTTAATTCCACACCTTCAGATTTCTCCCTACGCAGGTTATCCATTTCGAGGGGTCCTCTATGATAAGATTGAACTAACATTCCTAAGATGGCATTAAAGTCGTTTCTGTCGAATATAAGAAACATTTTCTTCTTCTTTTTCTCTCGGGACGGTGGGGAGGGAAGAGGTAGACGTGTGGGGGGCAGGGTGGCCGAATATTGGCTCCCTAGGTTTGGTCCATATTTTTCCGCCCTACTACTAGGCTCTTTTGTTGTCTTTTATTTTCCTCCTCGTCGTCTTCGTCTTCCTCTGAAGCACGAGGATGAAGGATTTCTGTTTCTCCATCTGTTGTTGTTGCTGCTGCTGATCTTTGGCTGCCTCTGTTGCTTCCTGTTGTTTCGGCTGCTGCTGCTGCTGTTGTTGTTTTGGTTGCTGCTGCTGGCCTTCTTTTGTTGCCTGCAACATGATTATCTCTTTTTGTGGGGGTGGAGGTAAACAATCGGAGACTTCTTTGCCTCTGACCACCTCCTTCACTCTCCGTCACGTCCCCTCCTCCGGTCAGTGATGTTGCAGCTGCCGTTTGTGGTGCAACACTCCTTGATGTGGCCTGACACACCACAAGCACCAAGGCTTCCTGCCCTCCACCACCACCAGCATCCTCCTATCTCGCGGTCAACGTGTTGGGGACGTCCCAAATATAAGACGCTAGAATGTCCCCGTCTCAAAAGCCTCGAGGGCTTTTTACTCATTCACCTCTCCATGCTTGGCATCCTGTCTTCGGACGTCCACGGGCACCCCATGGACGGTAACCTTGTCCTGCGGGTGCCCATGTATTCTGTCTGAAGTCTCAGGGTCTTGACGAGTCTTCCCGGCCAATTGTAGAATGGAAGAATGCCCATAGTTGTTCTTCTCGCCAGCACTTTTTGTATAAACCAATTTTTCCATGCTTTCCCCTGTTAAATAACTTTTTTGTTTTTAATTATAGACATTTAAGAATATTTAATAGAGATGCCATAATTTTCTTCATTTTTTGTTTAAAAGGCCATTTTCTGGGTTTAAGGCTGTTTGATGTATAATGCTTCAATGGTGGAAAAACCCACCACAGTTTTCACAGTTTTTGTTTATTGTTTTTTGTCATGTTTTCATGTCGAAGTATAGTTCTGTTTTCGACAAGTATTTTTTGGAATTGTGTGTGCGGGCAGGCATGTAAATGCCTAAAAATGTTATAAATAAAATAAATAGACAACACTTGTCTATATTATTTAATGAAACGTGTATATATATATATATATATATATATATATATATATATATATATATATATATTGGTGGACACAAATTATGAGACAGTGTTTTAAATTTGTATCTTTTACTGAAAATCGCCCTAAAGCTACTGGACTGTATAAAAATATTGCATCATAATATATCTAAATTGTTCAGTATAATTTCCCTTTGAAATAAATGAATATCTTATTTAAAGGTACAATGATTTAGTAGTAATGTGCTTGTGCATTTCTTCTTGCTCATATACAATTTGTAGTTGATATAACTACTCTTTCCACACTTTGCAAAGGTGCAGGTAAATATGGCAACTCCGACGTCTTTCCATTCATTAGAACTACATGCATTTCATAATTTGAAAAACCTTCTTCGAGCGCAAGTTCACAAACTCCATTTTGTGAGAGGTTAATCAAATTTGACCAATGTGTCGCTTCAGAATTGATGAATGTAACTTTTCAAAATCTCTTGTTTGGTGGCTACTACTGAAATAAGAAAAAAATATTGGAAAATTTACCCATACCTGCTTATATTTTTGTTATGTATTTGAATGAAATCTGACAATTAGTATTGTAAATGAACAAACATTTTTAGAGTCTCTTTCCTCACATTTAATTCATCTGAATTCATAACTGAAGAAATAATATTTTTTGAAAGGAAAGCGAAAGTATTCTGTTGTACATTCTTTAATACAATATTCTGTAATTCTGTCGACTGCTGCTTTATTTAAGTAATTTTAAGGATTATATTGAAGATGCATAGATGTTGATTATGGAATATATTATTTCTTTTAATTTCAAACCCATTAACTGCACATATTTCCATTATAAATTTTATAAGGCTGCACTATAATGCTTTCACTGATCATCGGAATGAAATTCCGACGAACAAATGTCGAATCTAAACATAATTTTTAAAGTCGTTTCCTTAAAAAAAAAAGATAACTATTAAGAAAATATTTTCTGTCATTATTTATCATGTCAAACTCCGTTTTTCAAAATAAATGCAATATCACGGTTCCGAAATCGAACTGCCCTACTCTAAACATACGTACAGCTTATGCATAATTCTGAAGTGCACTAAAAAGCAACAATATTCAGCGCAAACTGACAAAGATAAATCTCTACAAACGATATCAAAAGCCATGGAAAGCAGGTACTGTTTTACGGGTGGTCGGTGTGGTTGAGGTTTTATTTTATTTTATTGTATTTTTAAAAGTTTAGTAATATAGACATGGATGCTTTCAGCAGTTGTGACATGCCAATAAATGTTTTGTCGAAACGCAATCTCCGCCCGTCACTAGGAAAAAAGAATGAAAAAGAGCAAGAAAGAAACAAGATACAATTTATTTTTCAGTAAAAAAGGAAGAATAAAAAAGAGTAGGAAAGCATAGAGAGTCAATAGCAGTCATCAATGAAAATGACTTATGCTAAGTAAGAGGTCATGAAACACAGATTTAAAATTGTAGTTAACTTAGACGTTATATTTGAAAAAAAAAATGTCTACAATGTTAACACAAGACAAATGACATTTCTTATAAGAAGGAAACCGTAATTTAACAATAGACTTCTTGTGTCTTTCTTTCTTGCTCTTTTTATTTTCATTATTATTTCGCGCGAAAATAAGTTGTATGTGGTTGAAATCCGAATAAATTTTATTAATCGTCATTTACGAACGCCGGATGAGATGTGTTTAAACACATCGAAACATGATTTCATTTATGTAGTGTTATTTTACATGTTTGAATGTAATATCCTACAATAAATTATGCACACACACACACACACCCAGACACACACACACACACACACACACACATATATATATATATATATATATATATATATATAAATATAAACAGACCACTTTAAGGTTCCATGTAATAAATTATTTCACCACATCCCTTTTAAAAGACTGCGGATCACCAGACTTTACTTCCAAATCTTCAACCTTTGGAAGTAAAGTCTGATGATCTGCAGTCCTTTAAAAGGGCTGTGGTGAAATAATTTATTACATGGAATCTTAAAGTGGTCTGTTTTTATTTAAATTATTTGCTCTGGATTTACATTGAGCTCTCTGTCTACCCATACGGATTACCTAGTTTTCCATAAACTAAATATATATATATATATATATATATATATATATATATATATATATATATATATATAAATTGTAAAACAAAATAAATCATAAAAACATCCATTCGATTGATCGTCCGGTGGGGTGACAGGACACCCAGAAGAACACAAAGCAACGTCTGCCGCGCATGACAACTGAGCTACAATTGTGCCAAACCGCGTTCTACACAACATCAATGAATCAGGAGAGTAGTGTAAATGAGCAAAAGAAAGAAATGGCGAACTAGGACAAATGCGTCTTTTAAACACACGCCTCATCTGACTTACGCTCTTTTGAAAATTTGGTTTGTTTCAGGAAAAAAAACTTTTGATAATCTTGTGCTTGCTTGGTTATCTGTATCATATGCACTCTACAGAAAATTGACCTCTTGTAGTTTCTTAATACATAGTTCACACATTGAGCTGTATTTTTTCCTGGTGACAATGGCAGCCTTTCTTCTTGATTTGATTTTCAACGTTATCAAAATGTCTATTCTATTCTGAGTTTGCCTTAGAAAGTATGGTATGTGTAACGTGCGTTGTTTAGAATATGTCCGCCGATATTAACTCTTTGGTGATTTTCTCTTTCTCTGCGAATCCTTTCGGTGTATCGGTTCATTAAATCTTTTTCGATAAAAATGTCATGTCTGCACGGAATTTTCCATTTATTCTTC
This sequence comes from Acanthosepion pharaonis, assembly GCA_903632075.3. Classification (NCBI taxonomy): domain Eukaryota; kingdom Metazoa; phylum Mollusca; class Cephalopoda; order Sepiida; family Sepiidae; genus Acanthosepion; species Acanthosepion pharaonis. The sequence goes on along the minus strand of CAHIKZ030000837.1, from coordinate 1,138,046 downwards.
CTTCTAAGTAATTTCGGAATTTAATAGGATTTTCCGTGTTATCAAATAAGCGTCTTATACACTGACAATAGGAGCATTATACATTACAAAACATCACGCTTACGCTTTCTTCTAGAATTATAAAATTTAATATATCCCAAACATCCAAACTAGTTTCCTAAGAGGAATGCATATGATATTAGTTAAGATATGCCAGGGAAATTTTGAGATGTTTAGTATTTTATTTAATTCCTCAAAACAAAATTTAATAACTGTAATATATAAATCTAGTCCAATGACGCTGAGAGCAATGCTGTCGAGAGTTCTAAACTCCTGATAGAACCATCTTTGGTGACAAGGTCGAAGACCCGGGCCAAGACTATACGCGACCGACTCCAACCTTGGATCAAGCGGATGATGATCTCAACGATTGAACCAACGAATAAATAAGTCTGCGCATGAAGGACATGAAGGCAGCACTCAAAATTATAACTGATTCAGCGGCAGTCCGTTGCAATTTCATAACTGTATTCTGCATGATTCATTCCATTCATGCCGCAAAGGAAGGTCGTGAAATAAAGTGGGTGGGTCCCTTGCTGCCAAGTTGAGCTCCACCTTAAACTCATTCAAGCCATTATCATTTTCTCCTACTCTGATTTCTTTGATTTTCGACAAAAATAAGTAAATCATTAAAGAAGTTGCTATGAAGTTTTTCGCATCATTGAAATAAAAACTATACTCGGTTGATGAAGGAGAGTTGTCATTTAGTCTGAAACTAGCTCGCTTCTATGGTGAGAGGTCAAAATATTCGGTGCATTTTTCTCTTGCAAAAGAACGCATTTCTGACATCCGACTGTACTTGAGAAATGTATTATATAAATTAATAGTGCGGAGGATAGTTTTTGAGGATGTGAAAGGAAAATTTCAGTCAAACAAAGGGAAATATCGCTTTCACTGGCCAAGGGCATCTGATTTGAGATGTCTTAATATTTATGAGACAGGTGACTGGTGATTCGAAGCGTCGTCTAGGTATTCAAAGTGAATTTCATTGTCGTATTGGTTATTTAACTAAAGTGCGTCAGGTTTTTTTTTCATATGAATAAGTTTATTGAACATGACTTCTTTCATTATGATTTATATGCCGACTAGGCAAGATTATTGACGATTATATGGTTTGCACGTTTTGCATATAAGATTTCACCTCTGATTATCTTTGACTTTCAGCCAACTCTTGCTAAAACCTCCACGTTCGCGGCGAATTTAGTCATCGTCGCTATCGCCATAACGGAAGTGGTGAGAAAAGAAGGAATTAGATTCTTGGATACGAGATAAAGCCGACGATGATAGGTCTAACAAAGAACAGGCAGCTGATTTCGAAAATGTCCTCCAATCAGTTGTTAACTGGGAAAAGAAACTGCATATAAATTTTAAAGCCTCCAAAACGAAACTGCTATATTTTAATCATAATAGAGAATCATCTTGCCTTTCATCATCATTGGCTGATGGTATCCTCAACGTAAGCAACTAATTACGCCTTCTTAGTCTCACGATTTCCACCGACATGAAGTACCGATCACATTGAATCAGTTACAGTTTCTGTTGCAAGAAATGTTGGTTTACTGTGTCGTCGCAGGCAATTGTTTTCTTCAAATTCCATTTCACGTTTATGTCTTCACCATTCATCCGTGCATTGAATATTGTTTTGCTCCCGGCTATATTTAGACAAAATCAAAAGTAAGTTTAGTAATGTTATCCGTCCTGATACGTCATGTCGATTTCAGCCACATCCCCGCCGTTGGGACGTCGCTTCCATCTCTCCTTTCTATAAATATTTCCATGGCAATTGCTCTAATGAGTCCTTCTCTTTGTTATCTCGATTGCATAAATTTAAGCATATTAGTAGATTTGAAATTATCTCTGATCGTGTTAGTGTTGAAATATCTACATGTATCTATAATTTCTGTTCTAATATTTTTTCGCGCACTTCCTGCCTGTGGAACTATCTTCCATTTTCTTGCTTCCCTTTCACCTACAGTATTCGAGTATTTAAATGAAATTCCAGTGATCATCTTTTGTCTTTCTGAAATCTATTCTTTTATTGTTCTTTATCTTCACTCAAGAATTCTGATTCTCTTTCCCTGCCAGTAACACCTTGCATCGTATTGGCATTATCACCATGAATGGATTGAAATGATAAAAAAATAGATTGATAAACCATGAAATTAAGAATATGAGTTTGGTCTTAATTTTTATTGGGATATTTTCATTTTTTTGATGATTGTAACATGAGAGACTTTTTATTAAAAGTTATTTCATGTTTGATTGTCTAGGGTTGGTTGATTCTATGATACAACAACCCTACTTTTTAATATTGAATTCTGTTTTTATTACACATGAATCTATAGATAAACATTGGTAGTGTTTTTATTTGTGTCTATAAGCAAAATATGGTTGTTCATCCTTAGGTTTATAAGCTTTCACTTGGTAGGTGACCCAATTCGTAGAGGATCATACCACTCTGCCGGGGATGCAGCTAACGTTTGCGACGCTTTGCCGAAAATGCATTATGTTATGATGAGAAACACAGTAGAATAGCTGTCAGTAAATGTGACTCAGTAAGTTAATGTGCGAATAAAAGCGTGAATACAAATATCTTCCCTTAATTTTATGACATTGTGCCACATTTTGTATAATTATGATAGAAAAACAATGTTTAGAAGGTCAACGATGAAGTTGTGATAATCAGTGTGTATCAGATTATTTCATAGCGTATTTTTTGTAGGTTCCTTTATCTTGTGGGCTTAAAAGCAAATAAAGTTGAAAGACCAGGTCCTGTACAATCAGCGAAGTTAAGCAACAGTGGACCAGGTTAGTGACTAGATGAGTGACCGCTTGGGCATGTTAGTTGCTGTAAGCTTGGATATGTTGTTGGTGTAAAATACAAAGGCTTCGAATTTTTTTTTACCAGCATGCCGATTCTCAATTACCCTTGGGGTCGTTATATCCACTTACTTGCAGATACCCTCGGGAACGATATAAATCTAACTCTTCTCTCCCCCTATCCAACTATCTATAAATATTTTCTAGGTGTAAATAACCTGTGAAAGGCAGATAAAACGTAGAGAATGAATCAATCCCTTGTCTTGTACCTGAGCCGACCTTTCGTAATTAGGCCGCACAAGACTGGGTGAGATTGAAGCCTGTTTCCAGATAATTCTTCTCGATTAATCGCCTTCAAACATGCTATATTTCCTTTTCTTTAGAGCTTTCCTGTGAGTAAGCTTTGTTGTAAGCTCTATGACGTTACCAATGCTCCCATCATTGCCAGTTATAAGACCTATTCATACGACTTATCTCTGCTTGTAATTAACAATGACGACGTTCACATAGAAACCAGATTGTATCAGACGGCGAATGGAACAAAAATTAAATTTTTGCGCTCATTGAAAAGATTCCCGTCAGAAAGATTCCCAAGATCGTTCCCTTGGAATCTTGATCGGACTAAGATAATACGACTTTCGATCCAGTACCAACAATCAGCTAATGAAGAAATGATTGGAAGTGCCAGAGTAGTTCGAGTGTTGCTATCCATTACCTGTTTTCAGGGCTCCCACTGTTTGACACTGAACTAACTCGTTTAAAGAGATCTGCCTTTCAATTCTTTGGGATAATAGAACTCTCAAGCTGTGACGCGAAATCTGTTATTTTCATTCCTCTGAAAGGGGTTTGACAATGTTGATTAATTAAAGGTGTCGTGACATTTCACGAGTAAATTTCCTCGACAAAAACAAGTAATTCGTTAAAGAAGTTGCTATAAAGTTTTTTGCATCATTGACAAAAAAAAGTACCCTGTTGACGTGGGAGAGTCGTCATTTAATCTGAAACTAGCGTTTCTATGGCGAGATGTCAACATATTGGGTGCATTTTTCTCTTGTAAAAGAACGAATTTCTGACATCCGACTGTAGTTGAGAAATGTCTTATATGAATTAAGAGTATGGAGGATAGTTTTTAGGATGTGAAAGGAAAAACTCACTCAGACAAAGGGAAATATCGTTTTCACTGGCCATGCGTATATGATTTGAGATGCCTTAATATTTATGAGACATACGTCATCCGTCTGTTGATTCGAAGCGTTGTCTTGGTATTCAAAGTGAATTTCATTGTCGTATTGGTTATTTAACTAAAGTGCGTCAGGTTTTTTTTTTTCATATGAATGAGTTTATTGAACATGCCTTCTTTCATTATGATTTATATGCCGACTAGGCAAGATTATTGACGATTATATGGTTTGCACGTTTTGCATATAGGATTTCACCTTAGATGTCAGTGTCGATTGCATCAATGTAGTTATTGGGTAAAAAGAAAAACGGCGTCTTTCTGTACTTATAATATATGATATGTCGTAGTTTTGAAAGGAGGGGTTGCGTTCAAATTAAATCAGTGACTGGGTAGCGAGTGTGTTGTGTGCGGGGTGTTTAAATTCAGTAGCATCCTAAACTATTTGATTAAAATAATTGTGCTTTCAAAAATGACAGCTCATTCCAACCCATGTTAAAAGAGAATGTAGTTTTTCTTTTATCAAAAAGTTTTATTTTATAGTTTTACTTATCATATTTGTGTTATTGCCGTCTCTCAATTGCATAAGAGAAAGTAAAGTACACTCTCAATATTAGACCTATTTTATTTTTCTTACACACATACACACACACACATACACAAACACACACACACACACACACATACATATATATATATATATATATATATATATATATACGAGGGCTGACCAAAAAGTATAGAACCTGGTCTATAAAAATTTACAACACATCGGCATTTCATCATTTAATCTCTTTCGTAGTAGTCCCCTTTTGAATTCAAACAGATTACTCAGAATCGTTTCCATTAATAGAAGCATTCCTAGAACTCCTTTTTGAGGATAGCGAGCAGCTAACTCGTAGCGTTCTCTCGGATTTGCTCGATGACTTAAAATTGGGATTTCATTTTTGGCAAGAGGAAAAGTCGAAATAGCGAGACCTGGGGATTATATAGGTAGTCTGACCTGAAAATGATGTACTTAGCCAAATATTGCTTCAGAAGTTATGGCTGCTAATGGAATCTCTGTAGTGTGGTAGACCGACCGCACTCTACACATTTTCCTTCCTAACATTGCCATAAATAACGGATGTGATACCTTAAAACAACGTGTGCATACACGACAGAGTTCAATGTAAATCAGTGACAGGCGGCTTTACTATGCATGCACTCGTTCTGTTACAATAGCAACAGTCCCGATACTTTTGATCCGGCTTCGGATATTCGTATATATACATCCTATATATATATATATATATATATATATATATATATATATATATATATATATATATATATATATATATATATATATATATATATATATATATATATATATATATATATATATATATATATATATATATATATATATATATATTAATAATATGGACAAGTTCTCTCTATCATGATTTTTAATTAAGTTTTCAAATTTCCAAATTCAGTATTTTGTGTTATCGGTTAATTTGCCAAAGATCATATTTATTTATATTTAGTATTATTTATTTCTGGAATATCTTCGAATGTTGTTACATTTATTTCCAAGGATTTTTTCTGCGTATATCTAGGCAACTGTTTCTTAATTACAGCATCCTAAAGGTTCATGGAACCATTTTCAAGTCAAATGGTATTATATATACAGGGTGCGATGGTAAATTGTCATCAGCATATAATCTTAATTTCGCTCATGCATATTCTTTGTTTTTGATTTTTACCGACTGCACAGTATAGTTAGATTAGTTGGGCAGCGTCTGTGAGAAAAAGTGCACCAATGATGCAATTCACACCGCTGGAAATTTTGAAACGGCATGCTTTACTGCTTGGCATTCGTCCCTAAATCTCCAATGGAAGCATTTCAGTGCAGAAGATTCAGCAATAGTTGAATGAGTCTAACGGTGATTAAGAATGAAAGGTACTGATTATTCCGATAAGAAAAGAACTCCGGAATTTGTTGGTGAAGGCCTCAGACTTAACACGGTTGTCTACATTAAATGCCTTGAAGAGGTAGTGTTACTCTGGGACAATCTGGCGGCTGCTGGGAGACCCTGTCTTTGTCAACCAGGAGAACCCAGTCACGGCTGGCAGACAATTTGTGTGACCGCATCACCCCTTACATCTGACCCAAACTGCAACACTTTTGATTATTATGTCTGAGAATCATTTGAGCGAGAGACTAATAAAATTCTTTGTATCGCCAAAGATGAAATGTAGGTAAGGATTATGTCAGCTTCCGACATTTTAAACAAAGAGACCGTCCAGATGAGTTGTAGGAGGTTCTGAAGGCATCTGGAGGCCGTGGTTAAAGTCAATGGCGATTTTACTGAATAAATGAACTCATGACGGATGAATGTCCCATCTAGCTCGACTGAATAAAATGAAATAAATAAATGGTAATCTCTTAAACGTGTAAACACAAATTGTAAAATAAAATACTATAGTAAAAATAACTTTAAAAGACTTCTACCTACACACATGTAAGTTAGTACATTTTCAATTGTGCATTGGCACACGGATGTTAGATCAGAATTCCAGACAATCCATTTTGACTGTCATTATATCCTGGTGATTTTTACAATAACCTATATTAGCTTTCGTTTTTCCTTTTTCTTTTCTTCGCATTTCGTTTGTATTCATTTTTTTCAGAATCGATTATATATTGAGCTCATCATTCGTTTCTAACAATAGCAAAGAATATTACATCCCGTGGCACAAAAAAATAATAACAGAATTATTATCTGTGTTGATTTAATATCTAAGACACAGTGATTTTTTTCTTCATATAGTGGAGTACATGGGTGTATCACACGTTTGGCTCAGCGCGCACCAGAAATCCTGTTGTTGGATACTAACACATTTATATCAAACAAGACTGTTACGTTCTTACACCGTGCATTATGTTCGTTTATAATGTCTTATTGCTTGTTTAAACGTGTTATGTTATTGAAAGAGGGTACGTTTCGCCGATGTTGTTTACTTGACACACAGCGTGGGAGGAATCAACTTTGTGAAGGTAAAACAAACAGAATTCTTTCAAGTTGGTACGTTATATTTTCGTTATTTGATCAAGAATTGATATGATATTTTTTGTTTTAATTTCCATTTGTACATTATTCTTTCGGCTTTCAAATTCTTGCCTTTCAATTTTGTTTTTTTGTTTTTTGTCATTTACATTGTTCTATGATAATGTTTCTTATTTTCATTTCAAGAAATTGACGAGAACAAATACCGTTACTTATGTTATTCATGTTGCAAACAGAAATAATTAAAACAAAATGTAAACTAAACGAAAACATTTTCTTAAACTCAGAATGAGACAGCTGGAAAAGACATTGGGAAATTTGATACACACCGGGTATGTTAAAGCCAGTCGAGGTCGACGTAAAATTCTAGTTATAAGCAAAGTATTAAAAAAATCCACAACACAGGCACAAAGAAAAGAGTAGAAAACTGTTACCTAATAATGGCAGAGAATACTAGAAAATTTTCATACAGAAGAAGTGTGAAGCAACAAAATATTTGTCTACAGAACGATGCTGAGAATACCATGGACAGAATATGCGTAAAACGACGAAGTTTTGTAGAAAGGGCAAACAAAAAGGATGCTTACACATAAAATCAGTAAGAAGCAGTTGAAATTAGGTAATTTGCAGTGTAACACCCGCGCTCAGTTCGCATTAAAAAATTCCGAAATACTTATATTTATCTGTAATTGTACATTCTCTATTCGGACCTGGATTGATAAATTTGATAAAATCTACCGCTTTAGAGTTATCGACAGTGAAACTTCGTATTTATTCGCGTCGCGGGCTGCCATTTTTTTTTAAGCATTACGCTCCGAACAAGGCGTGAAGCTACTAGGATGCAGGGGGTTGCAGAAGATGTGGAGCGAGAGCAGATAGGAGTGATAGAAGAAAGGATGAGGAAAGGGATAGTGGGTAGATCAAGGTAACTGGAGATGTCGATTGACATTTCATTAGAATAGTTGGAGATTGTAGCTCTCAGGGAAACAGTAATAGGGAAGGGTGTTCCACAGGCGAGAGGTGCGAGACACGAAGCTATTGGAGTAGAAGACACGGCTACATTTAAAAGTTTCTACAGTGTAAGGGTGAGAGCGGGATGCCAGCCTCGTAGGGCGCTTGAATTCATGAAATCTGGGAACCAGTGAAAGCTGCTCATCGGAGCAATTACCATGAAAGTATTTGTAAAAAGACAGAGAGAGGCCACGGCGCGTCTGTGAGAGAGCGACTGTAGACGAGATGCCAGATCAGGCCAATTATATTCCATATCCGCCTCTGGATCTTGTCAAGAACTACGAGGTAAACAGAAGGTGCACCAGACCATATATGGCAGCAATACTCCATGCAAGGGCGAATGGTTGATTTGTAGATCTGAAGGATCGATTCCGAGGGAAAAAATTGCTTTATTTTATTTGCAACGTGTTTGTTAATGTATCGGTAATATTTTGCCTTTGCTTTATTCCACTGTCTTCATCTATTTCATTGTGCTTTACATTATTTATTCAGTTTTCATTCTTTGTTTATATATATATTTTTTCACACTTCACTAATACCATATTTCTCCTTTTCATATCTCCTTAATTTCTTCGAGAGGACATTTTTCTTTGATTTTTACCGTTTGCTTTCATTTCCTCTTTCTATTATAAGGCCTTTATTCGTCAACACCATATTTCTCTTCCTCTTCCTCCTGATTTTTCATCTTCTTTTTGTCATTGGCGATATTCCCCATGATTTATTTATATTAACTCATACATTTTTACTGTTTATTTACTTGTCTTCTGCACAGAGGAAACACCCGATTCGTTTTCGCATACAGCGCAGCCACTCCTAGGCAGATATAAGTCACTTTCAAGTCCTTTCCCATTTGCCATTTACGCTCGACAAGATGGACGTGACCCGGCTGGTGTGTGCGTTTTGATTACGTTGAAAGAAGACATTAAATGATACATCGTTTGTTTGATTCACAAGGCAAGGAAAAACACAGACATACGATGGTCGGTTTGTCAGTGCGTCATAAGGTGTGTTTAGAAGAATTTCTCTATTTGGACAAACACAAGAAGGAAGTTAAAAATGATGATGGAATCGAAAAATAGGACAGAAACATAAAGAAAGAAATAAGTTTAAAATAGTGCGGACAATAAAATAGCAATGCGGGAAATAAAGAAAATTAAAGAGTAATGAAATCAAAATATTAACGAAACATGCAACATGAGTGCTTCGATAGTATTTGTTAGATCCGGTTCAAACTGACATGACTTGCGTAAGTGTAGGCAAAGAAACGCCAACAGTGTAACAGTTCACTCTTCATGGCACTGAGGCTGATTAACTCTGACTTGAGGCAGATAATGAAGAACATCAGACAGAGACACACATAGATGAGCACGTACGCACAATTACACACGCGAACTCACCCCATATATATATATATATATATATATATATATATATATATATATATATATATATATATATATATGTATGTATGTGTGTGTGTGTGTGTGTGTGTGCGTGCATGTGTGTGTGTGTGCATGTGCGTGCGTGCGTGCGTGCGTGCGTGTGTGTGTGTGTGAGAGAGAGAGAGTATTCGGATATACGAGGATTAGCATACAGATAGAGAAGAAAAGTGAGAAAAAAGCGTGAAAAGAGACAATGAGAGAGTAGCAGAGAGGATGAGATGAAAGAGATAGATAGATAGATAGATAGATAGATAGATAGATAGATAGATAGATAGCCAACGAAATGCTAAATCATTTTTACGTGTATAATGTACATATGTACACTTGTATTAATACTCTTTATTAATAAACGAATCCTATTACTCCCTTGTCTTGGTAAAAATACAAAATCGACCTTCTATGAGTGCGTCCATTTTTGCCTGTATTCTCTTTCTTTCTCTTTATATCTCTCTCTCTGTATATATATATATATATATATATATATATATATATATATATATATATATATATATATATATATATATCGAATGCTTTTTTCATCTATTAATCCGGCATATTTTAATTCACGCCAAACAAGGCGACAGTGATACTAAAAAATGCTAGATTTTATTGGAGGTGAAAGAGAATGAAAATATTTTAGAATGAACAGGAAACCAAATACTAAACCGAATGCTAGCAATAAAATTCTACTTCTATTTAAAAAAAATGGGAGGAGGGTTAACTGGATTATAGGAAAACCTATCTATATCTATTTGTATATTACCCTTACCCTCAGTTCTACCCATAGTTATAAGATCTCTTAGAAGAGTTGCCAATTAGATTTTAAATAGTACTGAAAATCTGGACAACCGAAGTTTAATTTTAACGCTACGGACAGAGGATAAATAGGTCGTCAGCATGAGATACCAGACACATATAAATAGTAAGAAAACTCTATGAAAAAAAAATCAAAAAATGATATATATATATATATATATATATATATATATATATATATATATATATATATATATATGTGTGTGTGTGTGTGTGTGTGTGTGTGTGTGTGTGTGTGTGTGTGTGTGTGTGTGTGTGTGTGGAGAAAATATGAAGAAATTATGCGAAAAAAATATTACGCGGCAAATGCTAAGATGGCTCAAGATAAAAATAACATATAAAAGTAAGAATAAAAAAATGGGCTGTAATTCATTGAAAGGAGAATGGGGAAAAGACAAAAGAAATATAAAATGGTGATAGAGAGAAAGGAGTTAAAAGAAATATGGCGAATATAAATGAGGCATGATATACATTTAAGATATTTATCCGGAAACTATCTAGCAATTGTGTCTACGGTGCGGTTTTGATGTAACATGACAACCAATCAGAACAGGCCTTACTGCGGATGCTTGAATCAACCCTCACCTGTGGGGCTTTTCATTCGGCAGTCAGACGCCATTGAATAACCTTATGAGCTGCATGATCAGAAAATTCACAGTGAATATGCATCAAGTTTTTGCTTGAAACGTGGACACTCGTCCGGGAATCCGTTTGAATGATTAATAGACTTTCGGGGATGATTCAACGAGCGAAGCGCAGATAAAATGTTAGTAACGATGTTTCAAACTTAGTCGATAATCCCTTGAAGCAATCGAAGTTCTGCAATGCTTTTAACAAACCAAACGACCTAAAATGTTAACCGTATGGATGTTTGCAGTTAAAGGAAATTGTAGATTATCAGCATGACAACTAATATATAATCTGCGGATTACAAGGTCGAAATATCTGCTTAATCTGTACCACTCTTGGAAGAATTTTTACCAGAATGTCGTATGACTCAGGTCTCTTTACTTCACTGATTCATATCTAAAGCTAAGATCGTTTAATAAATTGGAAAGTACAAGCCACCAATAACAAAATTGGAAAAATCCATATTTAACGTTACACATCCGCGTTGTTAAAGCCACGCTGTTCACAATGTTACTTCGTCGGTCACTGACAACGTGTGTATGTCTGCTTTGTTTCTATGTAACTGTATGTTTTTTGCCTCTGTGCGGCCCTGTTGACCCTTATAAATACACCATACACTCTTGTTGTCTGACAGACGGCAAAAATTTCTCTCCGGTGCTTATTTATATATCTCTGTCATGCAGCCGTTCCAAATTTGTCAGACCGGGTATAGATATGAAGCTGAGATAATTCCTATTCGGCGGACTCGCAGTCACCTACGGTCAACTTGGCACCTTGCTCACTTGAAGGTATAGTGTGATATTGATTGCATATTCTATACTAGCTTGGCACGGCAAGTATATTCGTAGTAAGAACAGGGCATTGCATAATCTTGAGAAGATAATGTGAACAATTACATGACAGCAGATAGCGAGCTTTAAATGATGAATTTGAAAACTACAAATGAAAAGCGCGTCTTATCCCGACAGGGCTACTCTGAAATATACAATGGTGACATTAACCTAATACGTCTGTTTTTCGTTAATATAAAATCTTTGGGTAATTTACTAGACTAGAAATTTTTTTGCAACAAGTATCAGCGTGTTAAAATCCTCACAGCATTTAGTATTATTGAAATTATCGCTAACAATTTTTGTTTATATTTGATAGCTCTACATTTCGTTCGATTTCGTAAACCAATCGATGAAATTTGAATAAGTTGATTGTTTTTTTTTTTTAAATACTATTGTGACAAAATCCTACTTCACAGTTTGATAACTTTTTAATTTAATTTAATTTTTAAGATTTTATGGTAAACTATTTTTTAAAGAAATTTATTTCTTTCTTTTTAACAGCGAAGATTATATTCTTAGGATATCTTACTCTTGACCATGTAAAATACATTTGGCAATACCTATATATTTCTTTCTGGAGCCAAATTCCAAATTTTGGAAGCGTTTCGCGTTGTGCTGTGTTTATAGTTCTTACAAAGGCTGGGCAAACAGGAAACTGGCTTCTTGTATATAAAAATGTAAAGAAAAGATATGCAAAAATCAATATTACATTTTTATTAAATAAGTATTTGCTATTTTAATCATTAATGTGTTTTTAAAATAGTGAGAGTATTTTGTATGTTAACTAATAAAACTTAATTATTTTCCAAAACATGTATACAAATTTACTGTACTAAGTCACGCACCATAGTAAACAAACTTTTACTTTTGTAGCCCCTTACATGTTTGTACCCGTGGTTAAAGTCAATGGCTATTTTACTGAATAAATGAACTCATGATGACGGATGAATGTCCCATCTAGCTCGACTGAATAAAATGAAATAAATAAATGGTAATCTCTTAAAACGTGTAAACACAAATTGTAAAAATAAAAATACTATAGTAAAAATAACTTTAAAAGACTTCTACCTACACACATGTAAGTTAGTACATTTTCAATTGTGCATTGGCACACGGATGTTAGATGAGAATTCAGACAATCCATTTTGACTGTCATTATATCCTGGTGATTTTACAAATAACCTATATTAGCTTTCGTTTTTTTCCTTTTTTTTTCTTCGCATTTCGTTTTGTATTCATTTTTTTCAGAATCGATTATATATTGAGCTCATCATTCGTTTCTAACAATAGCAAAGAATATTACATCCCCGGCACAAAAAATAATAACAGAATTATTATCTGTGTTGATTTAATATCTAAGACACAGTGATTTTTCTTCATATAGTGGAGTACATGGGTGTATCACACGTTTGGCTCAGCGCGCACCAGAAATCCTGTTGTTGGATACTAACACATTTATATCAAACAAGACTGTTACGTTCTTACACCGTGCATTATGTTCGTTTATAATGTCTTATTGCTTGTTTAAACGTGTTATGTTATTGAAAGAGGGTACGTTTCGCCGATGTTGTTTACTTGACACAGCGTGGGAGGAATCAACTTTGAAGGTAAAACAAACAGAATTCTTTCAAGTTGGTACGTTATATTTTCGTTATTTGATCAAAATTGATATGATATTTTTGTTTTAATTTCCATTTGTACATTATTCTTTTGGCTTTCAAATTCTTGCCTTTCAATTTTGTTTTTTTGTTTTGTCATTTACATTTGTTCTATGATAATGTTTCTTATTTTCATTTCAAAAAATTGACGAGAACAAATACCGTTATATGTTATTCATGTTTGCAAACAGAAATAATTAAAACAAAATGTAAACTAAACGAAAACATTTTCTTAAACTCAGAATGAGACAGCTGGAAAGACATTGGGAAATTTGATACACACCGGGTATGTTAAAAGCCAGTCGAGGTCGACGTAAAATTCTGAGTTATAAGCAAGTATTAAAAAAATCCACAACACAGGCACAAAAGAAAAGAGTAGAAAACTGTTACCTAATAATGGCAGAGAATACTAGAAAATTTTCATACAGAAGAAGTGTGAAGCAACAAAATATTTGTCTACAGAACGATGCTGAGAATACCATGGACAGAATATGCGTAAAACGACGAAGTTTTGTAGAAAGGGCAAACAAAAAGGATGCTTACACATAAAATCAGTAAGAAGCAGTTGAAATTAGGTAATTTGCAGTGTAACACCGCGCTCAGTTCGCATTAAAAATTCCGAAATACTTATATTTATCTGTAATTGTACATTCTCTATTCGGACCTGGATTGATAAATTTGATAAAATCTACCGCTTTAGAGTTATCGACAGTGAAACTTCGTATTTATTCGCGTCGGGCTGCCATTTTTTTAAACATTACGCTCCGAACAAGGCGTGAAGCTACTAGGATGCAGGGGGTTGCAGAAGATGTGGAGCGAGAGCAGATAGGAGTGATAGAAGAAAGGATGAGGAAAGGGATAGTGGGTAGATCAAGGTAACTGGAGATGTCGATTGACATTTCATTAGAATAGTTGGAGATTGTAGCTCTCAGGGAAACAGTAATAGGGAAGGGTGTTCCACAGGCGAGAGGTGCGAGACACGAAGCTATTGGAGTAGAAGACACGGCTACATTTAAAAAGTTTCTACAGTGTAAGGGTGAAAGCGGGATGCCGCCAGCCTCGTAGGGCGCTTTGAATTCGTGAAATCTGGGAACCAGTGAAAGCTGCTCATCGGAGCAATTACCATGAAAATATTTGTAAAAAACAGAGAGAGGCCACGGCGCGTCTGTGAGAGAGCGACTGTAGACGAGATGCCAGATCAGGCCAATTATATTCCATATCCGCCTCTGGATCTTGTCAAGAACTACGAGGTAAACAGAAGGTGCACCAGACCATATATAGCAGCAATACTCCATGCAAGGGCGAATGGTTGATTTGTAGATCTGAAGGATCGATTCGAGGGAAAAATTGCTTTATTTTATTTGCAACGTGTTTGTTAATGTATCAGTAATATTTTGCCTTTGCTTTATTCCACTGTCTTCATCTATTTCATTGTGCTTTACATTATTTATTCAGTTTTCATTCTTTGTTTATATATATATTTTTCACACTTCACTAATACCATATTTCTCCTTTTCATATCTCCTTAATTTCTTCGAGAGGACATTTTTTCTTTTGATTTTTACCGTTTGCTTTCATTTCCTCTTTCTATTATAAGGCCTTTATTCGTCAACACCATATTTCTCTTCCTCTTCCTCCTGATTTTCATCTTCTTTTTTGTCATTGGCGATATTCCCCATGATTTATTTATATTAACTCATACATTTTTACTGTTTATTTACTTGTCTTCTGCACAGAGGAAACACCCGATTCGTTTTCGCATACAGCGCAGCCACTCCTAGGCAGATATAAGTCACTTTCAAGTCCTTTTCCCATTTGCCATTTACGCTCGACAAGATGGACGGACCCGGCTGGTGTGTGCGTTTTGATTACGTTGAAAAGAGACATTAAATGATACATCGTTTGTTTGATTCACAAGGCAAGGAAAAACACAGACATACGATGGTCGGTTTGTCAGTGCGTCATAAGGTGTGTTTAGAAGAATTTCTCTTTTGGACAAACACAAGAAGGAAGTTAAAAATGATGATGGAATCGAAAATAGGACAGAAACATAAAAGAAAGAAATAAGTTTAAAATAGTGCGGACAATAAAATAGCAATGCGGAAATAAAGAAAATTAAAATAATGAAATCAAAATATTAACGAAACATGCAACATGAGTGCTTCGATAGTATTTGTTAGATCCGGTTCAAACTGACATGACTTGCGTAAGTGTAGGCAAAGAAACGCCAACAGTGTAACAGTTCACTCTTCATGGCACTGAGGCTGATTAACTCTGACTTGAGGCAGATAATGAAGAACATCAGACAGAGACACACATAGATGAGCACGTACACGCACAATACACACGAATCACCCCATATATATATATATATATATATATATATATATATATATATATATGTGTGTGTGTGTGTGTGTGTGTGTGCATGTGTGTGTGTGTGTGCGTGCATGTGCGTGCGTGCGTGCGTGCGTGTGTGTGAGAGAGAGAGTATTCGGATATACGAGGATTAGCATACAGATAGAGAAGAAAAGTAGAAAAAAGAGCGTGAAAAGAGACAATGAGAGAGTAGCAGAGAGGATGAGTAGTGAAAGAGATAGATAGATAGATAGATAGATAGATAGATAGATAGATAGCCAACGAAATGCTAAATCATTTTTACGTGTATAATGTACATATGTACACTTGTATTAATACTCTTTATTAATAAACGAATCCTATTACTCCCTTGTCTTGGTAAAAATACAAAAAATCGACCTTCTATGAGTGCGTCCATTTTTTGCCTCGTATTCTCTTTCTTTCTCTTTATATCTCTCTCTCTATATATATATATATATATATATATATATATATATATATATATATATATATATATATATATATATATATATATCGAATGCTTTTTCATCTATTAATCCGGCATATTTTAATTCACGCCAAACAAGGCGACAGTGATACTAAAATGCTAGATTTTATTGGAGGTGAAAAGAGAATGAAAATATTTTAGAATGAACAGGAAACCAAATACTAAACCGAATGCTAGCAATAAAATTCTCTTCTATTTAAAAAAAAATGGAGGAGGGTTAACTGGATTATAGGAAAACCTATCTATATCTATTTGTATATTACCCTTACCCTCAGTTCTACCCATAGTTATAAGATCTCTTAGAAGAGTTGCCAATTAGATTTTTTAAATAGTACTGAAAATCTGGACAACCGAAGTTTAATTTTAACGCTACGGACAGAGGATAAATGGGTCGTCAGCATGAGATACCAGACACATATAAATAGTAAAGAAAACTCTATGAAAAAATCAAAAAATGATATATATATATATATATATATATATATATATATATATATATATATATATATATGTGTGTGTGTGTGTGTGTGTGTGTGTGTGTGTGTGTGTGTGTGTGTGTGTGTGTGTGAGAAAAATGAAGAAATTATGCGAAAAATATTACGCGGCAAATGCTAAGATGGCTCAAGATAAAAAATAACATATAAAAGTAAGAATAAAAAAAATGGGCTGTAATTCATTGAAAGGAGAATGGGGGAAAAAGACAAAAGAAATATAAAATGGTGATAGAGAGAAAGGTTAAAAGAAATATGGCGAATATAAATGAGGCATGATATACATTAAGATATTTATCCGGAAACTATCTAGCAATTGTGTCTACGGTGCGGTTTTGATGTAACATGACAACCAATCAGAACAGGCCTTACTGCGGATGCTTGAATCAACCCTCACCTGTGGGGCTTTTCATTCGGCAGTCAGACGCCATTGAATAACCTTATGAGCTGCATGATCAGAAAATTCACAGTGAATATGCATCAAGTTTTGCTTGAAACGTGGACACTCGTCCGGGGAATCCGTTTGAATGATTAATAGACTTTCGGGGATGATTCAACGAGCGAAGCGCAGATAAAATGTTA
This sequence comes from Acanthosepion pharaonis, assembly GCA_903632075.3. Lineage (NCBI taxonomy): Eukaryota > Metazoa > Mollusca > Cephalopoda > Sepiida > Sepiidae > Acanthosepion > Acanthosepion pharaonis. Next base: position 1,120,625 of record CAHIKZ030000837.1, on the reverse strand, counting down.
GTAACGATGTTTCAAACTTAGTCGATAATCCCTTGAAGCAATCGAAGTTCTGCAATGCTTTTAACAAACCAAACGACCTAAAATGTTAACCGTATGGATGTTTGCAGTTAAAGGAAATTGTAGATTATCAGCATGACAACTAATATATAATCTGCAGGATTACAAGGTCAGAAATATCTGTAATCTGTACCACTCTTGGAAGAATTTTTTACCAGAATGTCGTATGACTCAGGTCTCTTTACTTCACTGATTCATATCTAAAGCTAAGATCGTTTAATAAATTGGAAAGTACAAGCCACCAATAACAAAATTGGAAAAATCCATATTTAACGTTACACATCCGCGTTGTTAAAGCCACGCTGTTCACAATGTTACTTCGTCGGTCACTGACAACGTGTGTATGTCTGCTTTGTTTCTATGTAACTGTATGCTTTTGCCTCTGTGCGGCCCTGTTGACCCTTATAAATACACCATACACTCTTGTTGTCTGACAGACGGCTTAAAATTTCTCTCCGGTGCTTATTTATATATCTCTGTCATGCAGCCCGTTCCAAATTTGTCAGACCGGGTATAGATATGAAGCTGAGATAATTCCTATTCGGCGGACTCGCAGTCACCTACGGTCAACTTGGCACCTTGCTCACTTGAAGGTATAGTGTGATATTGATTGCATATTCTATACTAGCTTGGCACGGCAAGTATATTCGTAGTAAGAACGGGGCATTGCATAATCTTGAGAAGATAATGTAGACAATTACATGACAGCAGATAGCGAGCTTTAAATGATGAATTTGAAAACTACAAATGAAAAGCGCGTCTTATCCCGACGGGGCTACTCTGAAATATACAATGGTGACATTAACCTAATACGTCTGTTTTTCGTTAATATAAAATCTTTGGGTAATTTACTAGACTAGAAATTTTTTTGCAACAAGTATCAGCGTGTTAAAATCCTCACAGCATTTAGTATTATTGAAATTATCGCTAACAATTTTTGTTTATATTTGATAGCTCTACATTTCGTTCGATTTCGTAAACCAATCGATGAAATTTGAATAAGTTGATTGTTTTTTTTTTAAATACTATTGTGACAAAATCCTACTTCACAGTTTGATAACTTTTTTAATTTAATTTAATTTTTTAAGATTTTATGGTAAACTATTTTTTTAAAGAAATTTATTTCTTTCTTTTTAACAACGAAGATTATATTCTTAGGATATCTTACTCTTGACCATGTAAAATACATTTGGCAATACCTATATATTTCTTTCTGGAGCCAAATTCCAAATTTTGGAAGCGTTTCGTTGTGCTGTGTTTATAGTTCTTACAAAGGCTGGGCAAACAGGAAACTGGCTTCTTGTATATAAAATGTAAAAAAAAAGATATGCAAAAAATCAATATTACATTTTTATTAAATAAGTATTTGCTATTTTAATCATTAATGTGTTTTTAAAATAGTGAGAGTATTTTGTATGTTAACTAATAAAACTTAATTATTTTCCAAAACATGTATACAAATTTACTGTACTAAGTCACGCACCATAGTAAACAAACTTTACTTTGTAGCCCCTTACATGTTTGTACTTCCCTAGAAAATTTGATTTAATCAGTCAATGTAGGGATATATTAGAGTTTCTGATAGACTGACGAACTAACGTAAATCCCAAAATTTTACATTGCCTTCAATAGTCTTCTTAACCTTTCTCAACACGTAGAAATCTTGGACGTTAATGGCACATCATCAACAGAGAATCCGGACACTAGAACTGTGATGTTACAAAAGCATCCTTGGTGTCTCCTATATAGACTGCATCACAAACCTCGAAGTGCGGGAAACAGACAACAAGAAACAGTTCAACTGGAAGATCTCATAACCACCGACAAGAAAAGTAATTTACAAGGTTATGATCACGTTGGAGAGCCAACAATTATTTCTGTATCGTCCTATAAGTTAGCACTTTTCGCAACAACATAAAACCCCGGAAAATAGAGAAATGACTTGACAAAGTTGCTGGGCTTATTGGAACATCATTCAAAGAGATTTGAAAATTTCCATGCACCCGAGACAAGTTAAGGTAACTGGCCTTTGACACTGAATGTGACCCCACAGATGATAAATGATATATTTCGTATATGGAAAGATTTTATTAAGTAGTGAAGCGCACATCTCAAAACGAGGCATATTCTGATTTTCTGTTAATTCATTCTTTACCAAACAAAATAATTTACCTATTATTTTGCAAACAAAACAACGAGAGGCAGTAATATAAGTACATTTTGTTTGTTAAGAATCGCTCAAGTTTTGTTTATATTTATTATTGCAGACTTAACTTTTTTATTCCTTCAATGTGTTGTCGTCGACATTTCCGAACTTTCATTTTGACTCGTTTCAATTATACGAATTCTTCTGTTCAATTTTTTAAAAATCAACATTGACTTCTTCGCTTGTTAAAATTTTCTCTATATAAAGAAATACGTTCCAATTTAAACTCAGTTAAAAAGAATATTTTTTGTGATCACAATTTTATCAGATAAATGGTATACATCAAGAGAATTCCAAATTTATAAGAATATGATAAATTTTAATAGATATCAATAGCATGAAAGTGTGCATTGATATTCTGTATATCCAGAATTACATGTGATACGTGCCTGTAGAAAAAATGAATTACCAAACGCATCTAACGAAATGAAATTTTATATTATACTACTAAACGCTTTTTTAGAGTAGAAAATCATTAATAACTTTCAGTCTGACACTTTATGTAATATTATGTTGCTTAGAAAGTAAGTAGGTTTTGTATTTTTATATTTCAGTCTATTTTTCAATTGTCAAAAATATGCAAACATGAAAATTTATATACTGTGTTAAAGAATTTTTAATATGCATTTTTTTTTATCTAAACGCTGCATTTTTTCATTTAATGTATTCATATTTTTTTTCAGACATCTTAACTCAGATGCAAAAAGAAAAGCATCAGATTTAAATGATAAATTATAATAGATATCAATAGCATGAAAGTGTGCATTGATATGCTGTATATCCAGACTTTCATGTATAAAGAAAAGCATCAGATTTAATTATATGAATGTAATTTTTACTTTAGTACATCTCTGATTCCTCCAAAGAATTATACTGTTTGGGGAGAAGGATCTGTTACAGAGCAATATTGGTTTTCAGAAATGTCGTCATATAACCAGCATTCAAGATAGGAAATGTCGTAGAGAGATCAGCCTTCCATTGACGATGTGAAATTGACATCAAAGCAAATCCTCACACTATACTTCGGGAGCATGCAAGAAAGTAAGGTGCTAGTATTAGATCAATTTCTAAAACTTTGAGCAAAATAAGAAATTCTAAGTATCTGGATAAATGTTTTTATGCGAATTGAGTGGAAACCAAAATAATTGTCTGTCTAAAATTAGTTCGATTCTTATTTTGGCAACAAACATGACGTATTATGATAAATGGATGTTCAGGGCAAACGGAAAGAAAATCCCAAACATTCCAAAAATCAAAGTTCGGCCAAAAGAAAATTACAGAGTCTGTTTGGTGATCTAAAGCAATTCACAAGAGCTCTGTGAATACAGGTATAGAAATGACAGCTGTGATAGAGATTTTATAAGCGAAGCTTAGATGGAACATACAGTAAGGATCGAACTCACAACTCAGTTTCAAACAAAGGTGCGATATATTGCCAAGATATCCACCAAATTGATCAGAAATTGCAGCGTATATTCCCAGCACTAGTCAATCGAAAATGTCCATTCCTCCTACGGTGAAATTGCCCGGCTACATGTGGCATAAAAGACACTACTGAAATTGACAGAATTGGACTACGAATCTCTGCCACAATCTTACATAATCATCTGACCTCTCGGCAATTGAGTACTATTCGTTTCAGACATTTCGACAACAACGAAAAGTTTTCACCCAGTCTATTTCTATGCAAAATGTTTTCGAAGATTTTGTTGCCTGCCAAAATACTAGTTTATACTAGTGGAAGAACAAAACTAGTATCGTGTTGTCTAAAATATGTAGAATCAAATTTCGATTAAATATTCTGAAATACGATAATCTTTTTTTTAAAAAAAATAATGATTAAAACCTGCATGTGTTTTTTTCCGGAACAACTTAATAAATCTGTGTATATTTATGATATAACGTATTGTAACTATTTTCAATATTTATATCATTCCTACTGTTGTCCTCATCTTTATTGCCATACTCACAACGTTTTGACCTTTGTACGCTCCGGCTTCCTTCAGGTCTTCAATCTACTCCCATGGAAAAATTAAAGGGATCGGTTCAAAATTCAAACGTATAACTCTTGAATAAGTTCGGAGCGTATAAGCATCGAAACATCGTGAATATGGCAATAAAGATGATGACAACAGCCCAAACGACATAAATAGTGTAAATAAATCTAATAAATATTAGATACATTAAGCAATAAAGAATAAAGACGCCAAGATATGATTGAAGGAAAAAGAAAACTAAAAACACTTACATGGAAAAAAAAATATATAAAAATCAGATAAAGAGACAAGTGAATAAACAGATGATAATCTGTCTAACAAGGATTCCTGTCGCACACAAATCAACAGCATGTCTTATACTTCCGATTAAACTTTTTTTTTTTATAGGTCTAGATATTTGGTTTTCGGATGCACCTCGTTGAACCATCATTACCGGAAATCAAATCCTAATATCTGAAAAAATAATCAACTTCCTGCGTATAATTATATCTTTAAACTTTATCCCAACAAATCTTGTAAGTTTCTGTCCGATTCCAGGCGCCGGACTTATCACAGGAATCAAGAAATAAAAACAAAAAAACAAAACACTATAATATTACAAGCTTCTTAACATCCTGCCTTTTTATTTTTAAGCAGAATTTTCTGTACGAAATGTTGGAAAATTCATCATGAAGTATGTTGGGAATTCGTTAAATGCGCCATTGTGATTGGATGCATTTTCAACCCACACAGTAATAAAAGAACATAGACAAAATACAGATGTAGGTTGATATTTCAAAGTTCAGTTTAAATTTCGGTTGTAAAATAGATAGATATTTATATTTGAAATTGATCTTTTTCATGTTATGTTGTTATTAGTTTATTTGTTGAAAGAGTCGGATCGTTTTTATATTCTACAACCTCTTAAATAAGCAAATTATGTATAAAATGAAGAAACAGCGTCGAACATGAGTTGAATTCGTGTCCTTGATCTTTCAGAGTATGTCTTCCCAATTTGGTCACAGAATAAAACAGGTTACACGAAGATTAATTCATTCATAAAATATATAATGGTGCATTGCAGGAAGGAGCAGAAGTAGTAGTCGTCCTTGTAGCTCAATGGTTACTGGGAAAAAGTGGGATTGGTGTTTCGGTTCAAATAACAACTGATGATTTTGCGTTTACTTTCGCCCAATTACCTTTCGAAAAGCCACCAATCAATCATTTCTACTCCAATTGAGCAATCTAACTTTGGTTGTTAACTAATCTATGAGAAGGAAAAGTTTGATCGTAAGGATAGAAACTCTTCTTCTATATGCCGTTTCTCATCAGGGCACGGTTGATCATGTCTCTCCACAACATCTTGTTCTGTGAAGCTCTTATCATGGTTTTTCTTTTGCTCTGCCATCTAGTCCCTGTTCTACCATCCATTTGCGTTTAGGTATCTTATTCGCAACTTCTTTTTCTATCTCTCTTGCCATTAATATGTCTCGTAAGGGCATAATTCTATGGGAACCTGTTGGCTGTCATAGTGTACACATCTTTTAGATCGGCTTTTTGTTTCTGCTTTTTCATAAGGATCTCAAAATGAATATTTGAGGGAATTGCATACAATTGTCAATAATTTTTTAATTTTAAAAAGAAAGTCATATATTAAAAAAATGATCGAGAAACTAAATTGCTGTGTAATATCACTACTTATATATATATATATATATATATATATATATATATATATATATATATATATATATATATATATATATATATATATATCAGTGAATGCTATACATTTTATTCAGGGAAGAAAAGGAGACTTCAGCCGACATAGATATGGTTCTATAGAAAGACGTTGAGATAACCATGGATGGTGTATTTATATTCCGGAGGATGGAGAAATGAGAAAGTGATATCATTTATCAGAGGTTTATGTTTTATGAAGATTACATTTGGGAAACATTCCTTGAATCAGGTCATGTTTTGTTATATAAGTTATGGATTCATGTCTTAATTTAGTCCAGAAATTCGACTATTGTTAAAAACAGAATGCACAACATTTGTAGCGTGTGTGTGTGTGCGTGTGTGTGTGTGTGTGTGTGTGTATGTGTGTGTGTGTGTGTGTGTTTGAAATACCTATAAATACAAAGAGTGCTGACATGAGAAAATTATGTATTCAACTGTCAACTAAACAATCGCTAAATAAAAACGTATCATGCCATCTACAATGAGAAGAGAGCGAGAATAAAAAACGAATGAATTTGAATCTTGTAAGTGTGAAATTCCCCCCGATTGTATGCATTTTGTAGTCAAATAACTGTCAACACGCATGCCCGGTTACTTCCGAAATGGATGACTACTTTGGAATACCAGGAACTGTCAGATTGGATGTAAGGGTGGTGTAAGGGATAACGACTCGGAATTGTCAATCGTAGGTCCGAGTTCCAGTTTGGTTCTTTATATTTTCTTACTTTAAATACCCTTGGGAAAGGTATGAATCCACCCCTTCTCTCCACAGCTTCTGGTTATTTAGTAAGACTTATATAAATAAATCATTGTTATCGCCCCCCCCCCCAAAAAAAAAATTATTTAAACCTAAAAAACAATTGTATGGCTTTAAATAACATGCCAATTGTTGATATACTGTAGAAAGCAAATCAAACAACCAAACATGCGTGCCTAAAAGGACTTCATTTGTGCCTTAAAGGACTTCATTTTAAATGCAACATTTTCCTCCATATCGCTGATTATTTCACTGTAAATGGTCAGATTAAATGTTTTAATGCAGGAAAAATTCCGCATTCATTGACACAAAAGTTCGTTTTGCTTAAATTTATAAAATCTTTTGAGTTTTTGGTGATGGTGGTGTGGGGCCAAAAAGATTTCTCAAATTCATTAAGTTGTCATGCTCCTTCTAGTATTAATGGTACTTCTCTTCCTAACATTTGCTTTGAGGTACTGAGAAACGTCAGCATTCGCACTTACTTCCCAATTGCATCCATCGTCTCTACAACAATAACATTTATTACATCACTAAACCTTGAGTAGTTCTTGCACCTTGTAGTGGATGAAGATTTAGTAATAATATAACAAAAAGATATTTAATGATAACTAATTCCAAATTAACAGGACAGATAGAGGAAAAACGGGACAGGGGAAAGCAACGCGTGACATACTTAATGGGATTGAACAAGTGAATGGCGGAACATGGTCTGGGAGAAATAACAAAAAGACAAAACAATACAGCTACAAGTCTTAGGAGGAAGTAGAGAGTCATGATAGCCTACATCATGAATTTTCATGGCATATAAAAGAACTCACTGCCGAACAAGTACTAGTTATATCGTATGTCCTTAAGGAAATATGGCACAGTGGATAAAGGTATTAATTAGATCCAGTGACAGGACCCAATGACTGTGAGTTCAGTAACTGTTAAAGGTGGTGGAGAACTTGGAGAGGAGAATTAACAGATAACTGACATCCATTAGCCATGACACGTGGAACTAGTACAGTCTACCCCAGCGAGCGAAATAAAGGATTCAGTTCGACATTCCAATCACCTGAAGAAGGCCAGAGCATGCAACGGCCGAGGCGTTGTGATAAATATGGCAAAAGAAATGAGAATGATAGTCCGAACAATGTAAATAGTATACATAATAGCTCATCTCAGAAATATAGACAGATAAATAATAAAGGCGACTATTTCAAATTATATTGATTTTCTAAGCGTAGCTTTGATGTGACACAAGGCCGAAGGTATGAGGCACCCAATGAGGATCGAACTCCCTACTAAGTCGTAATTGTTCTAGCGAGACAGGTTTGCTAAATATTGCGCCATGCTGAGGTGCCGAAGTTATAAGACAAAAGAAAAATGAATTACACAACGTAAAATATTCGCCAATTAATGAAACAGAGAAAGTCGATAATGCCTAAAAATGACATGGAAAAACGTCAGCAAACAAATGATAGATATTTTGTAGGAGACATTAAAACTTGTTCCTAGACACGCAGGGGTATTTATCCCTATTAACAGTAGCAATCATTTCGCAATTTGGGGGCATGCGTAAAAATAAAATAACTAGGAGCATGCGTGCTGTGAATCCGGAAAGGCTATCTCTCATTTCCTTCGGGCATGGATTGAAATAAGACCATAAAATTATCGCTCAGTACAATAGAAGCAAATGGCGTAGACAGGTTAATTTGGTTTTTGCTTTACGGCCTATCAAATTCAACGGTTTATTTTATGCCGACATTTTTTGTTTATTTCTGGCAATATTTATTTCTTCAAAAATGTATTGCTGGGAATATCTTTTTCAAAAATGTATAGCTGCAAATATATATATTTTTTTTTTTCAAAAATGTAGAACTGGTAATATATTTTGTTTTTAAAAATGTGATGCTGGTAATAATGTATTGCAGGAGGTAATAATTTTTTACAAACTATTTCTGGTATTTCAACCTATTTTCGTAGTGTTTTAAACCCAGCTTGGGTGTTAATTATTTGTCCATAGCTGGGACCCTAACAGTTGCTACCACCCTGGGTCCGGGCGGACTTGTGAACACCAGCAATTAAGAGGTGGTTCCATGCTCCTCAAAACCTCCTGATCAGAGGCCTAGCTGTCGGATATAGTTTAACGTCTTACCCCGGAAGTGGCATAGACTGTCTAACTCATTAAATCGTTTACTTACAAACAATGTAATTTCAAATTTTAAAAAAAAATCCTTTTGACAGAAACAATCTTCATAACAATTCTCTAGTTCGCACTTAATTTCAGGAATAATCATTGAAAATATTCCCGTTAGAATAAATATTTCTATGCGGTTTTGTTTCACTGATCTGTTTGTCTATTTCGTCAAACATTTTAACATTATTATTTTTTTATTCAACACATGACACCTTACTTTAAGACGACGACCCCTAACCTAATAAAACCAAGTTCACCAACAATTATTCAGAGATAGAAACCCGGCTAGAAATAGATACAGAATGTCTGCATAAAAGAAAAAAAAATTCAAATAGCATGACAGAAGACGTGTTCTTTGGCTGGTTGTATATCATATAAAATGTGAACGTTAATAACAGGAAAAGAAAAGATAACACAACGTTGGAACGAATACGTCGCAGAGCTTGTTTCGGATATCAGAGGTGATAAACCTAAAATAGATAAATACATGGTAAGGCCTATGGTCTTATCACCTGAGATAAGATAGGCACAGAAGAGCCATATGCGATTTTATCAGAGGCACAGCAAACATATAATTTCTAGGCCCATACGTCTCAGTCAGTTATGTTTCATGCATGGTACACGCTTAGACGATCATGTATCTTTCGATACATGACTAACGAGGCAATAGGTTGTCATTTCATTCTGTGGTAGACAGGTTACCATCCAAGGCTATGGAAGTCGGTCTATCCTGCTATTTATCCATAGCTAATGGGGAGAAGAAGAGGATTCATAACTTTCCCAAGGGTATTAGCACGTAATTGAATGTAATGGATTCGACTGGAATTCGAATCCGTCTCTCTGTTTCCCAAATCCGATATCCACCGTGCCACGATACAACTACTGAAATAATAAATAAACGTATTATAGCGGTGAAATATCTGGCCACGTCTGCAGATCTGTATTCATAGCAGATGTGAAAGAAGACAAGTGAAAATGAATGAAAATTATTCGTAAGATCAGTTCGGAAGTAAAGGTAAAATCAAGATCCGAGTAAATAGAGGGCTTAACAGAATGAGAAGGGTAAAATTAAAAAAAAAAAGAACTGTTACATTTCTAAAGACACGGAAGAAAATACCATGGACATATACAAGCGGTAGAACAAATTTAAAATTATATACAGCAAAGATTTTCAAAGCTCTGTGGGTACATTTTCGTTGCAAGTCAAAATATAACGAAAACAGTTTTTCTTCAACGATACACAATGCCATTATGTATGTGTTTTATACGGTAGAAACAGAATTTGTAGTTAGATAACAAAAGCGAAAACAAGTTAAATCGGCAAATCGCATATAGTATATTTATTTACTTTTATTATATGTTCATAGAATTTAAATAGTGTTATAAAGAAAGAAAAACTGCGCGAAGAAAAGTCAGCTATTAGTTTCGGTTTTCTCAGATGCTGTATATTGTCCAGTTTCTCTTTCCGGTGACTAAGTTTTACGAGGTTTTTTTTTGTGTGTGTCTCTGAACCTACATATAATTTTGTACTCTATAGAAGGGACTCTGTTTATTTAATTTATTTCTCAAACTTTTTTATTTGCTGACAAACAATTTTATTTCATTGATTTAATGTTTCGCCGATTTCGAATATCACGTTCTGAGTTGGAGAAGACGTTTTTTATTGGTTTTTATTTCCCCTTGTGTTACAAGCCGTCACAGTGAAAACATCCGTTAGGATTTAATGGCGCCAAAAAAACATGGGTACAATATTTATTGAGGACGAAGACAACGTTTTTTTCAGCTCCTCTTCATTGGCCTATTTCTTTACAAGCATTTCTATAGATATCTGACATCGTCATATTTCGAAGGAGTATGGTAGGTTCAGGTGAGTAAAAACGTTAGTGTGAAAATCTTTACATGCATCCGTTTTGCAATGTATGATAATGTGTTTGGCATGCAAAACAGAACTTTCTTATACATCCGCGAAAACCGCTTTTTCAACAAAGTTCGGGCTTTTGCTCCCAGTTTACGTTGGTGTCTCTTAGAAATGGCTGCTTCTTTACTATTCAACGCGATAACCTGGATGAATTTAAACGCGCTACTAGACTGGAATCTAGGTCCCACACTTTTACTGTTGAAATAGCTAAATTTGACAGACACTTCTATTCCAACAGTTTATTTTCTTGCACTTCCCGCCTGTGTAACTTCCTTCGATTTACTTGTTTCCCTGACAACTACAATCTTAAAAAATTTAAATGCAGCATTAATCGCCATCTTCTGTCTTCTTGAACCAAGTTCATCTTTTAACCTTTCCTCCCTATTCTCAGTGTTTTCTTTCACTTTCACTTTCTTTTTCATTACCTGTAACTCCCTGCGTATTATTGGCATTACCGCCTTGCTTAGGGTGAAAGGATTAATAAAGAAATACTCATTCCAACTGTATTCCATTAGTAAAAAGATTTTTGATTGAATAGATGGAATTTTCCCTTGGCTATTATATGGATTTGTATTGAACAGTCATATGATTTGTGAGGTTTGAACACAGAATTTTCCGCATATTGAGTTCAGGGTAATTAAATTATTTTCAGCGGAAAAAATTCTCTGAAAAAAATTAAGTAAATCCTCGATAACAATTTCTTACCTTTAAGACATTTTCACATGTTTTAAAAATTCTTCGCCTCAACTGACGTTGTTCCGTTTTAGGAATCATCAAACCTGCAGGTTTTCGGTCTATATAGGTTACATCCATTCAAGGATTTTTCTTTAATCAATTCACGCCAAGCAAGGCAGTAACGCCACTAAGACACAAAGAGCTACTGGAAGTGAAAGAGAATGAAAATACTTTTGAAGAATTTGGAAACGCAATCATAAAAAAGAAATAAATAATAAAGCTATATTCATGTTCAAAAAAACCAGGGAAGTGTGAGAACTCGACGATAACCGAACTTAACATTAAATATTATTAATTGGAAAAAATAACAGGATGGTCAAAACATTAAGTTCATAACTAAAGGGTGTTCCATTAAGACGAACTATATATAAGGGTGTTTCATTAAGACGGATCAAAGTCAGCAGTAAATAAATCAGTGTTATTGGTCAAAATTTGTTTATTTCTCTCATGTTATTTACATTTATTTATTTCTCTCATGTTTTTTTAAATCATGGCAGTTGAAAGAAAAAGAAAAACATCATTGCGCGCCTAAGCTTTATTCACATTTAATATCGGTCCAAGTTATTGGGACACCCTTTATAGTTGATATAATCAAACAAGAGTTGTTAATGTTATTATTGGGAAATAAGCAACGAAATATTGGCAATCAAATAGTTTTAAATATAAGTTCAATATTTAAAACTGATTTAGCCATTGTTTAATATTGCCAGAAATTATATCAGAACACGAACATTACAAGTATATATAAGACAAAGTATTCACAGCATAAATTACTGGGAAATAGGTGAAACATTCCTGTATTGACAACAAAGATGCTCCAGAAAGTTTTGATGCTTGATTACTTGTTCATTATTCAGCAGTCACGTCTAATCAATGAAGTTCGATCAACTCATCGACTTATGAGATGGTGGCAATTTAACTATTTATAATACTTACATTATTCAGATTGTAGTCCACATCTTTGTTGTCATATTCCCGACTTATCGGCCGTTGTAAGATCCGGACTTCCTCAGGTGAAATTTAAATTTCGAATCGAACTATTTATTTCGTCCAACGTGCCCAGTGAATAAAAGCGTTGGTTGGGATAATCCAGTGACTTGACCTAAATAGTTGTGACTTTAATACATGGCCACAGCAGAGGTGAACAAAAAGACTTGGTGAGCAGGATTAATGAAGAGAAATTACTGAAAATAAAACTGCAATATCCAGAAGAAACATTGAACGTAGAACGAGAACATTCTACCCCAGTGGACAAAATGAAATAAATTGTTTAAAGGGATTCTGAACTGCATTTAATTATTTTATTTTTAATATTTTGAACTTGTTATATGTAAGCACACATTAAGAATTAAGAATTATTAATACTTACAGATAATAGACCTAATATATATATTAAAAATTGAATGTAAAATATATTTAATATTGAAGATACCATTAATAATTCATTAAAAGTGGTTTGATAATTATGAAAAGCATGTTTTAATCAACAGTAAGGTTAAGAAAAGTGTATTATTATATTTCAAACATTATTTTTTAATATTTAATACTTATCTTCGAAATGAATAACAATATGTGTGCTCACCCACAGACACACACACATAGAGAAACAAACAAACAAACACCCATATATATATATATATATATATATATATATATATATATATATATATATATATATATATATATATAAATATGGTTGAATTGATGAATTGATGCGCCTACAAGCAAAGCACTTATCTGCCGCTGGGTAGCATGCTACTAGCCTGCAATCAGGCAGCAGCCGGTATCGTTTCGGCAATGTTACAATTAACGGACCGGTAGAGGCCCACTGGTAGAGAGCCAGGGGTGCCACCAAATGACAGCTGACCACACTAGCGCCTTGTGTGTGGTATATATATATATATATATATATATATATATATATATATATATATATATATATATATATATATATCAGGGGAACTGAAAATACATGAGTTGATTATGAAGGCTAAGGCTAAAACTGAAATCATGTATGCAATAATTTCAAGGTAAACTGATATCGATTTTGAAACGCAGTATTACCATGTTACTTCAGAAAAAAAAGGGTTTAGTCCTCAAGGACATAGTTGCGGTCATGGTTGTTAAATTAAGTCATGAAGTCAGTAAATATCTTCTTTCAGCTCAGTAACTTTAGGTAACTAATAGCTGGGAAGGGCGTTTATTTGTTTAGCAATAATTTCCGACAATATACATTTGAAATTAACCCTATTACCAAGAGAAAAGACAAAAAAGAAAGGCAAGAGAAATAGAGAATTATATTCAAAATTACCCAAATTCATAAGAGGAAAGTTAAGAAGATTGTAAATAGAGAGATATTGATACACATTAAACCAATAAAATTCAGTTTATCCAGAGAATTCAAATTTAAACAGAAACTCGGCATGAATGGATACACAGTGTCTATGACATTTGTATATGGTGTCATATATTCAAATGAAATTATCCACAGAATGTAAAAAAAGACACTTTAAGAGGCAATACACTACATTACAAAACCAACTTTAAAATATAATTTAGAATACAAAATAAATATTAAATGTATTGTTATATTAATTATAAAGTATTAATAACAAGCCAGATAAAAATTGCTAAATATGTATATATACACACCAGGGATATTGAAATGTTCACAGATTGATCAATGTGTCTAATGAGTGATTAATTACCTTGTAGAAATGGATTGGGCCAAGTACTTTTCATTGCAACATGAAAATGAAGGATTTGCGGAGAGATGCTTATTGAAGTGTTTTTCCTTGTTTTGTTGTCAGCAACCCGCTCCCAAAGTTTGTAAAATTATTTTTGATACATCCTGCGTACACACACACACATATATATATATATATATATATATATATATATATATATATATATTAAAAATGGACAAAAGCCCGACAATTTATTTATTAAAAGACATTTTATGTTTAACGTTAAACATAAAATGTCTTTAAAAATAAATTGTCGGATTTGTCCATTTCTTAATATATGACGTCATTTGTTTACATTTGATACGCCAGAGAAGTTATGAATGTACGAGATTCATGGAAGATTGAAGTTTATAAGCAGTAAATTCGACCCTGCCTACCGAACGATCCTTTGTGGCCGAGCCGGTTAAGGCACATCAGCGTAAATGACGGTTCCGTATAGTATGCCGGTTCGAATCCTGTCAAAGGACGAATATTTTCTATGAAAAATGACGAATCTTTTTTTTCTCTCACTCTCTTTCCTAATATGCAAGAAAAAAGTTGTTCTTAAGTAAAGATTGGAAAGTCACTTAAAGTACAAAAATGCGTGTAAATAACGAAAGATGTGGTATGAATAAGAACCAAGTGTTGGAAATTATTCCTAAAATATAAACATCCTGCCCATCTGTTAGGTACCTAAAGTAACAGAAGTGGTTTACAATATCATGGGTGGCTCAATAAATTATTCCAATCATGTGCAAGATTTGATAGATTATTCCATTGCGGTCCTTATGGATTAGTTTACGAAATTCTTACTCATATTCTAACGCTTTCCTTGTCACTGGGCCGCTAGAGAAGCCATCACCTTCCATGAAACGTGAGTGTCACAAAGACTTGTGTCCGACCTAAACGTAATATTATTCAAATGTCCATAAAATCAATTCTACGTTAAGGAGGGCAGATTCATGGGGATTCTGAGCAAATTTTATGTAGACAGTTAGCATGATTTTGTAGGCAAGAGAAAAGATTGCAGAGCTGTTTCATAACAAACTTAAAAATCCTCGAAGATTTAACATGAGCAGCGCGTATGAAATGTTTTAACAAAATAAATCAGAATATTGGCGAACATTAGCTACGCACGAATTTATATTGAACAGCCCAATCACAGTGTCTATAGTTCAGAAACCTCCCGGCTTCACCACATATACACATAACCATCCATCTATCTATCTATCTATCTATCTATCTATCTATCTATCTATCTATCTATCTCTCTCTCATATATATATATATATATATATATATATATATATATATATATATATATATATATATATATATATGCAGAAGGTATCAAAGATAGTTTTACAAACTTTGGGAGCGTGTTGCTGACAACAAAACAAGGAAAAAAATCTTCATATAATCATCTGTCCGCAAATCCTTCGTTTTCGCATTAACTTTAAAGTTTACAGTAGACGCTGTGAGATGTAGAATCTAAGAGACATTCCCAAAATATGTATTACCATAGTTTGTTGTACCATGGATCTTGTCTCAGCAACGGGACGATAAATAGCAGAAAAGGTTGAAGGACTCGACTACTTTCGGTCTGGAAACGCCATCTGATACAGCCATGCAACCTCACGTCCATTCACGCGGCCGTATGTAAAAAAAAAATCTTATCTGTCTGCTCACGATATGAATATCCTGCCATTGTTAAACGGAACAATACTACACACGCTAAACGATGAAGACAGACTAGCCACACATGTACATTAAAGACATATGTAACCTAGTCTCTATGGCAATACAGCTCCAGCTACCCTAAGCTTACTTTAAACTTAATAACTCAAAAACGATAGATGTGCAGACATATGTTTATATGAACATCTGTCCTTGTTTTGTTGATGGGAAACCTGTCCCTAATTTTTTGTAAATGTATTCTTGATAAACCATTTACATTTATATATATATATATATATATATATATATATATATAAAATATATATATAATGAAAAAATAGACCACTTTAAGGTACCATTACAATAATTTATTTCACCTAAATCCTTTATGAAGGACTCCGGATCATAAGGTAACATCAATTTCTAATCCCATTTTTCCTTTCATTTCGTTGTTGGAAGTGTTACCTGATGATCCGGAGTCCTTCAAAAAGGATTTTGGTGAAATAAATTATTGTAATGGTACCTTAAAGTGGTGTGTTTTTTATTAAATATTAGCTCTGGATTCACATTGAGCTCTCAGGATTTCATCCTCCTTGGAATTACCCATTTGGTTTAACAAGTTCTTC
The DNA here is from genome assembly GCA_903632075.3 of Acanthosepion pharaonis. Classification (NCBI taxonomy): domain Eukaryota; kingdom Metazoa; phylum Mollusca; class Cephalopoda; order Sepiida; family Sepiidae; genus Acanthosepion; species Acanthosepion pharaonis. Next base: position 1,104,022 of record CAHIKZ030000837.1, on the reverse strand, counting down.
GTAACTTAACTATATATATATATATATATATATATATATATATATATATATATATATATATATATATATGTGTGTGTGTGTGTGTGTGTGTGTGTGTGTGTGTGTGTGTGTGTGTGCATTAGCTACTGCACTTTTAGTGTTGAATTCGAATTTGTCTTTCTTCTTGAAACGTTGCCAATCAATTGTGGGATACCAATAATTATATTAGAAATATATCCGATAATACATTTCGCCATTTATTTCTTCATGCTATCCGAATGTAAAAGATTGAAATGCGAGGATGCGTATTTGTAATATAATCTATAAATATCGTTTCAAGATAAAATCGTTATATTTGCCTTGATAAAGTCCATCAGAGGAGGGGAAACTTCGAATGAGATAAGTTTACCTTCTGTTTATATTTATATATAGGCACGGTGGAGTAATGGATAGAGGCTTGGATTGAGCAATCAGAGAGCCAAGTTCGAATTTCAAACGAATTTATTACATTCACTTATGTGGTAATACCCTTGGGAAAGGTGTGAATCCGCTTCTCCCCCTAACCTTAGCAATTGGCTTATGAGAAGCACAACTCTGAATTCAAAGCCTGCAGAAGGTCGTTTGGGGATTTTGTGGCACGTAGTGCACCAGTTGTCTTTATTCGGCCCTTAAAAAATGGTTCTGTACAAAACCTTCACCACTATAATCAAATCGCATGTGCTGCTGTCGGTTCCAAGGAACTGATCTGGTTGAGCCTCATACATCGAATTCGACTTTAAGGATTTTAAGAAATGTTTTATTTCCCAAAAATGTTCAGAACCTTGTGGCCGTGTTCATAGTTGATATTATTTAGTTTTGGCTTTTACTTTTTATTAATATTGCTTTAATTATTTTTTTTACATGTATGTGAGTGTATTATAATTGTATTATCACCGAGCATGTTTTTCATGGTGTTTCTAAGTCTCCATCTGTATTTAATTAAGAACTAACTGAGCTATGGTCGGGGTAATGTAATGTGTCTCTTTCTTAGACATTTTGTAGTATATCCAATATAATTATTTATGAAAGTGGATTGATCATTATATATAAATGACGAAATGCATTTACATATATATTTCTAAGCAAATTCACATTCATGAACATTTCCAGTTGTCAAGAGTTTAAAAAAACCTTCCAGGTTTATATATCCTAGTTTTAAAACATATTGTCGACATGGAAAACCTATGAATGAACAAAAAAACATCTTTTGCATTCTACGCTTTCTGAAGAATTGCTACTTTCGATTCGAACTGATAGTAAGAAAAGACATGCTAACGACTTTTTAAAGTCATTCATTTTCTTTCTTTACTCACGAGAAACGCCAAAAAAGTATTAAGATTTCATTATTTAAACATACACATGCAGTCATTTCATTCTTTTGATTTCGGGTCTGCTGAAGCCTTAAATGGCGAAATGCATTATCGGATATATTTCTAAACAAATCTACTGTCATGAACGTTTGCAATTGTCAAAATTTATAAAAAAATATCTTTGTCGGGATTATATTCGCTATTTTTAAAACACACACATATGTATGTGTGTGTGTGTGTGTGTGTGTGTGTGTGTAATGAGTATGTATTTTTAAAGTAATGGAAGGGATTTTCATTTTTAAAATTTTAGTTAATATTTCGCTTACTTTCAAGAGAAGTAAATATGGATAAATTTTGTGCTTTTGTTGTAAAATCAAAAAAAATATACATCTCGCGATTTTGACTCTTTTTACTGTGATTATCAATTTCAAGAAAAGAAACACCACTAGCTGCTGCAATTTTTCACGTTTTGAAATTCTCATGACGTCTCACACCAGGTGGTTGGAATGGTACATTCTTCAAAGGTTTGTTTTTATCCGATGTTACATACATTTAAGATTACCTTTTCCAAAGCAAAGAAATCATATTCAGATTTAGATTTTAGGATAAAAGAAAGGATCTGAATATTTTTGTTTGCGATTTATTTTGTATAATACGCAGTAATATGTTTATCGTCATTGGCGCTTACATGTAGACCATATGCCTTTGAAAGCTTTCACGTCGCTTGACAGTCTAGAAAGTGAAATATCAAATATTTTTTTATATGTGTTATGACATCAAATGCATAATGCATATATATTTAAATTGAAGATCTGACGTTCCAGAGAATGTTAGCATGTATCTAAAAATCAATTTCTTTAAGATATTGATAGCACTTAGTTCCTGACAATTACGGTCGAAAATATTCATAAAAATTAAATTCTCGAATTCTACACAAACGTGACAGAATCAAGTACATCGTTACGTTATGCAGTGTATTCCAATATTTTAATGTCAGATGATTTAATGACTTTACAATCTGTTATGGGGTCCACCCCTTTTTCATACAAGTGGACTCGACGAGCATGTACTTGGACTGCTGCCGCTAAATACACACAGTCAGTCAGAGTAGAGAGCAATGATTGTGATTAAGTTGGAGGTAGAGTAATAGTGTGAGGTAACCTGCTTGTACAAGTCACAGCTGCGAGCACGTAGACTCTAAGGAAGTCCTACTTCGAGATTGGATTTATATATATATATATATATATATATATATATATATATATATATATATATATATATATATATATATATATATATATATATATATATATATATATATATATATATATATATATATATATATATATATATATATATATATATATATATATATATATATATATATTACTACTAACGCGTTTCTGGATATACTGACCGTATTACCAATTGTATTATTGTGTAAATACATTTATGTATTATATTTCATTCCTGCGTTTGTCATTCATTAGAGACTGTATTTCATCCCGGAATCCACAACACAATCAATGACTTTTTCGTAACAAACCTGTTGGGAGAAGTGGTCTTCTGCTGTGCTCCTCTTGCTACAATGTTCACCACATGTTCTTTCGTTCTGAAAACTCTTCTGAATACCACCGTTTTAAAGATCCGTTATTTGAGATAATTCTTCCATCAACAGAGGATTCTGAAATCACTGTATTTTTTTACCATTCTCTGTAAACCTTGAAAGCCGATCAGTAGTTATATAAAAAATCAGATCTACTTGTCTGGTAGCAACAAAAATATCGTTTACAAAGCATTCAATATAGCTTTCATCTCATACGAATACAGAAAACGAAAGTATAAATTGCCCGAATACCATGTTTAAATGCCTATATCTATTAAATTTGACTCATTAGAAACTTTCATATGAGACAATAAATACATCACGAGGAAGATCGAATTAGATATATAGAAAGTCTTTCAAAAGGTGTGTTGCTTCACAAGCACTCCAACTATCGAATCAGTGAAAGAATATTTTCAGTTGGCAAATCATTCCTAACATGAACTTAGTTATTATTGGGCTGACTAGCGAGGCCCATGAGATCAATGCATGTTTCGCATTCTGTATTATATTAATGAGCTGTCTAAGAGCATATACAGATCTATTGCGATTATATATAAAGATGATACAACGGAATATAGGTGCACATCGAAAATTCTACATAGACTAGATCTGGCAGATGATCTCCCCTCTCACCTATCTCTAAGAAGTCAATGGATAACTGGCTGATCATATTCAATACCTTCAAAGCCAGCATCTGAATACTCGTCTATCGCAAGAAAGGGATTACTCTCAAAGAGGCCTCTTGCCTTACAAACCTACTTGAAACTTAAGCTCACCAAAGATCTCAAGTGAAACTCGATCCATTGCTAAAGATGGTAGCAAAATGGCCATTACCTGTACCGCTTCAGTAAGTACCTGATCGTTCTTTTATGCTCTACCTTAACAGGAGCTAGATCAAACCAAAAATGGAATACTCCTGCAATGTCTGTGTTAAAGCTGCAGAGTCTTTCCTACCTAGAGTCCAAAAGAATTTACTAGAACTTACGAGTAATCAAGCATCTTCCACTCTACAAAATTGGCGTAACTTTGCATGCTTCTTCCTAATCTATCGCTGTTTCCATGGGAAATTTTCAAAGCAGCTACATTCTTTACTTCCACCAACACTTACAGTCACATCAATGACCCGTCATGTCGCGTACACTGAGGCGAACCAATCTGATTTTTTCAGATTCCATTAGTTAAAAAGTAAGATCCAATGGAACAGCTTCTTCCAAGGAATCGGAGCGATGTGATAATTATACCGAAGTGAATGCTTTCTCGACCGCTACAATCTTCAACTTTTCAAGTCTAAGATTACTCGTTATCTTTGCTACATATCGTCATAAACTGCACCTTTGAGCACAACAATCTCCTTCAGTAGCCCTCTACATTGAGTGGCTCTTGGACCTTGTATAGAGTGAGAATTTGTAGAAAAATAAGATCATATATATATATATATATATATATATATATATATATGCGTGTGTGTGTGAGCGTATGTGTTTACTTATATGGATATAGGTATACAGATGTAAATAGCAAATTTCAAAATATATTCCATGATTACTGACCATAGATGCTATTGCAGATATAATTCAGGTCTACTGTCATTTATAAGAGCTCACTTCATATATATATATATATATATATATATATATATATATATATATATATGTGTGTGTGTGTGTGTGTGTGTGTATGTGTTTGTTGGAATCTAAGATTTCTAAAATTAAGTGATGACGATAACAACGCAATCTACTTAGCAACTTTTAATTTATTCTCTAAAATCAGATTAATGCTTGATTTTAATTTAGACAAAAATCAATCGTATTTCTTTAACATTCAAGATGTTGCTTTTGGCACAGATCACTCGAAGATCATCCCAGAAAAATTTCAAGCCGATCGGATCAAATAGCCCAACTCATCAGGTCAGTGAGCGCAAACAGGACGCCAGCCAGAAATTTCAAACAGCATATATTTTGCGTAGTTAAATTTCATCTTTAGCATACGTATTACCCTATTTGATATTAGGGTCACAATTGTTGTATTTTATACATTAACATTGCTTAAAAGAAGAAAAGATCGTAACGCTCAACTGTGGTACAAGGAGAAATATCTCTTGTCAAAAGAAATTGAAAAAGGTACACGGATGCAGTAAATTGCAAATTGTATTGACAGATACCACTGAACTGCGAAATCCATTCAATATCATCGAATACTCCAAAGCCGGTATAATAAATAAAATTAATGACATTTCGTCTGTTATTTCTGTACTCCATTCAAAAGTAAATTCATTTTTCTTTAAAAAATATTTATTATTCTAGGGATATTTTAAGTGCTGTGGCAGCGCGGAAGCGATAATATATATCGGATCCTAAATAATATGGCAAAATACGTGGCCATTCTTATTCAGACCTTAAAGTAATTCCTGGGAAAATTCAATAACACTGATAGGAAAAAATACTTAATAACACATTTTTAACGTTTCATTCTAGTAATGATATCCTGTTATCATCGTTGGACCAGATGGGGGCTGTTGGTGTAAATCAGTCTCATAGTTGAAATCGTTATAAAGGGAACATTATGTCAGGTTTTGGATTTGGATTATACCGATTCTGTTTGATAGGAGTTCCGATATGCTTTGACGCCTGAGGACAAGCGTAGCGGCATGGTTCAAGTCGAATTCAAATACTTACAGAACAATTATGTTTAGATATTTTAATTCTACATAACCCTCGAGGAAAATAATGACGATGTTAATAAAATGGGTGGCAAGGTCAGCCACGTGATTCAGCTTGATTGAAAACTAGTTAAACATTTGACATTCTGAAAGGCAAGATTTTACCCTGAAAAAACAGTTCAAATAATATTCGGTTTCCTATTCTGGATGTTCTACAACAAGTTATTAAAATTAAAGGCTGTGCATCCCATGAAATAAAGTTCAGGATATTGAGTATGAATTTCAGGTTAAATTTGTTTTTGTAAATCTTCCCAATAAATGATTATAATTTGTTGATTACAACATATACGTCTTGCAGTTTCTCTAACTGAGCTAACAATTTAAAACAATTTAAAATTTCCCGTGAAAACCAACATCATGTTGGGAAATATTAAAGACGGTTAATAGCGTTAAATATATAAAATACTTGAACCCATATTTCTGCAGACAATATATTTGTTGGCAATAACTAATTACATACTATGTGAAATTACATCAAATACGTAGTTTTAAATTACTCACTTTAAAACGTACACAAATTAAACTAAAAATGAGGTAAAGTTCATCTTTACATATAGAAATACCATCCAGAAAATTACGTAAAATAAAATAACTATTTTTTAATGAGAGTTGCTATATGTCCCAAAATTAAATGACGGAATTATATATATGTATGGGGGCACTGGGGAGTAGTGGATAGTGGCTCAGACTGAAGAGACGGAGAACCGAGTTCAAATTCCAAAGTATTAATCCTCTTCTTCTGTCTCCAGCTATATGGTAAATGCAGGTTAGACTGGGTTCTATAGCCTTAAATGGCAACTTGTTTAGTGCGTAGTGCACCAGGTCTCTGTATTCTGCCTTTCAAAAAGTGTGGTTGGTTCTACACATAGCCTTCACCACTATAATCAACTTATATGTGCTGGTGTCTGGCTGTTGCTTCCTAGGAACCGAGCTGCTTGAACCCCATACGTCGAATACGACGGAGAGTCCACTATATATATATATATATATATATATATATATATATATATATATATATATATATATATGAAGATAAATATACTGAAAAAAACAAACAAAAATCCTAATATACGAACACGAGACCTGGCTTCTTTAATATTTCCCCTTCTCTAGCAAGATTAATGCTCGACAAACGTACATATAAGTTTTAGATCAAAATAAAATTCTTTTCGTTTTTCATTCAAAATACTCAAATTTTAGGAATACGTTTTCACAACATCGCCCACGTGACGACGACGTGATCATATTTAAACGGAACGCTGATCTTATAAAAGATTTCAGTTATCTATTTGCATTGGTATTGCTTTTATGTCCATCGTCTTTTTCATGTTGAATTGTATATGGTCTATGTTAATTATGTTTTATGAATATGTCCTGAAGATGGTCTATTAGACCGAAACGTCCGACGTTGACATTAAACATTTAAACAGCATAATCGCATATTAGGATTTTTGTTTGTTTTTTCAGTATATTTTTCTTCATACTGTCGGATCTATATCCATATATTTGCTTACATATATATATATATATATATATATATATATATATATATATATATATATATATTGCTGCGCAAAGGTAAATGAACACCTAAGATAATATTTTTTTTTAAATTTCTCTTTTTTCCCAGATAATTAAAAGATTCAATTTTTTTTTTATCAAGTTGGAATAAAAATCTTAATTAAACATTTCACATTAGGATTTGCAAAATTAAGTGAACCCTTACACGCTTTCATCTTTTGTTAAGCTGTGTATTCTGCAGTCAATCATTATAACTACCTGTTTATGCAGAGAGGTACATTTAGATACTAAATTTGAAAGAAGAATATCGCAAGTAGAAAAGAACTTCCTGACGCTTGAAGAAATCGTATAATTGAAGTCTACAATGATGATGAAAGCTATAAAATGCTATCAAAAACGATTTAGAGTACACGTATCCACCGTGCTAAAAGTTATTTATAAATTGATAAACTTTGTTATGCTGGCATCACAATCAAGACGTGCCCGTCTATGAGAAATAACTGCAAGAGGAAGCAGACATCTAGTTCGGCAAGCCCAGTTGAATCCAGTTGCGATTAATACCGTTCTCCAAGGCACACCGGTCCATGACTGAATCAATGTGCATGCGTTTACAATGCAACGAAATCTGGACTATGCCGGTATTCATGGCAGAATGCCTAGAGAAAAGCAACTGCTTACAGAAAAGAACAAACAAGCTCAGCTCAACTATGCCAAATCTCATATTAATAAGCTAGAAACGTTCTGGCAAAAGGTTTTGTGGTCGGAAACCAAACTAGAGCGTTTTTAGGAGGAAGGATATGCGGTATGTCTGGCAAGCTCTTAATGCGGCTTTCGTTGAGAAGAATTTGGTGCCAAGAGTATCTGTGGTTCAAAATAAAGAAGGCAGTACAGACAAGAAACCCAGATAATACCGAACAATTGTGTAAGTTTTACCAATAAGAATTGTCCAAAAATGACGCTCACTACTGACAGAAACTTCTTAAAAATTATAAGAAAATGCTGGTCGGCTTCGGGACCGCAAAATCAGAAGCTAACAGATATTAAATATAATGGTGTACTTACATGTACACATCTTAAATTTAATTATTAATTAATATTTTTTATTCCGGAAACTATATTTTTAACGTGCTTGTAATTTGTTTAATAAAGGTTTTTCTTAATGAATATATCGTTTATAATTTGTTGACTATCTGGGGAGAGAGAGAGAGTTAACTTTTTCTCACATAAAACAAACGATGCTGTGCGCGCGTATGTTTTTAAACAGCTTTTGTTGAAGTCAGCAGACATTGTTTATATTTTGGAAATTCGGTTTCCCTGACGATCCCTTTAGATGAAACCTAGGTAGGTTTGTCTGGCTCACTAGGTTCATATATATATATATATATATATATATATATATATATATATATAAATATATAAATATATATAGAAAAATGACAGAATGAAGAATGAAAAAAAATTGGAAAAAAACAAACCAAAAATCCTTAAATGCAATTATGTTGTTAAAATGAATGAAATGTCGACGTCTGACGTTTCGGTTTAATAAACCTTCTTCAAAACAATATTCATTAAAATACAATTCAGTTCAATTTGACAAAGACGATGGACATAAAAACAAGTCTTATCCAAAACAGATAACTGAAAATTTTTAAAATGATCAGCTTTCCGTTTAGCATGGTCACGTTGTCGTCACATCTGTTTGGGATAAGACTTGTTTTTATGTCCATCGTCTTTGTCAAATTGAACTGAATTGGATTTTAATGAATATTATCTTGAAGAAGGTTTATTAAACCAAAACGTCAGACGTCGACATTTCATTCATTTTAACAAATATAATTGTATTTAAGGATTTTTTGGCTGTTTTTTTCAAATTTTTTTTTCATATATATATATATATATATATATATATATATATATATATATATATATATATATATATATATATATATATATATATATATATATATATATATATATGTGTGTGGGTTGTGTTTGTATAATTTTAAATTTGAGCAGCAACCATTCATTTATATATATTTCGTATAAAAATGTATGACACTGGACTGCAATTAGGGGTTTTATTTTTATTTTTGCTTTTTTGTGTTATAATTTTCTTTTTTTCTGGCCATAAATTATGTAGAAATTGTCCGAGCCCATTCGTCTATACTTTTAGCTATCATCAAGGATGATTTTATTTTTTCTTTTAGCTGAATGCATGATTTTCTTGAAATATATATTTAGAGTTATAGGAAAATTTATTTTCCAAACACGGTCATCACATTGCAGCCATGTTATTCGTTGATGTTATTGAGTGTTACTTTTTTTAGTTTTTTCAAATAATGCTTCCCCATTTAAAAAGCAGCTATATAATTGACTCATCCACATGTAAAATATGTTTTAAATGTATCGAAGCATTATTAATACATAAGAAAAAGCCATAGAATTAAAAGTAAATATAAAAACATCCTTGTTAATGGTTAAAAGTATAGCCGGCAGCGCTCAGACATACAGAACATTCGGCAATATCTACATAATTTATGTCCGAAAAAAAAGAAAATTATAAGAGCACAAGACAAATTAAATAAAAAAAAACAAAACAAAACGTAACCGCTGTATTTTGTCAGCCGTTTTTAACCAAACATGAATATATATATATACATACATATATATATATATATATGTATGTGTGTGTGTGTGTGTGTGTGTGTGTGTGTGTGTGTGTGTGTGTGCACATATGCAGGTATGTGCATAAATACATGTATTGGGAAAGTGCCAAATTCCCTATGCCAAATATTTTAAGTATAAGTGATAAAATAAAAAAACAAATACTTTTTCATAAAACAAAACACGGGGGAACTCATCATGCATATATATTTGTAGTAGGTATAATGGCTGGTTGATCGTATGTCTCTCTGCAGGGTGCGGGTCGCAAATCGCTGTTTCAGACGCATACTCAGGCACATTTGAAGTTATTTACTACCCACACCCGTGGTTAATACTGAAACTATGCTGACGGAAATTAGAGTTTCTTGAAAATAAGTCTGAACATTGGCCAGTACGCACAAACTCTCCGCCACAATGACTTTTGACTGTCTGCTAACACAACCATCGCCAGCTCCCAAATTACTCTGGCTCCCAATTGCATCCACACGGTTTGGGTCAACAAGTAGTTCGGTTTTCGGTCAGTTTGTAATCTCATCCGCAGTCTGATAACATCGCCTTTTTGACAAATCGATCATTGTGAGATTGACAGGTATGAGGGATGGAAAGCAAACGTCTAACCACTCGACCATGTGCCCCATATATACATACATACATACATATATATATATATATATATATATATATATATATATATATATATATATATAATTTTTTTTAAATATGATTCCATCGCTACATAGAAATTGCCATGTTTCAAAAACAGATGCTAAAACCTTCCAATTCAATTATAGGAATTAAATTAAATTAAAGTATCTAATTTTGTTTCATCCTCAAGGTACTAGTATTTAATTTAATTTCTATAATTGAATTGGAAGGTTTTAGCTTCTGTTTTTGAAGCATGGCAATTCCTATGTAGCGATGGGATCATATGTTAAAAATATCATTATAATATAGGCTCTACTTGTGTATCGAGCAATGTTTTTTTTTTTAAATAAAAAACAAAAATACTAATGAACTTCGGATTATTAACCTAACGGTTCTTTACTCTTTTTCAATATATTTGCACACACACACACACACACACACACACACACACACACACACACATATATATATATATATATATATATATATATATATTTTTCGTAAGTCACAGTAGAGAATAGGAATAAGAGAATACAACTGAAATTAGTGGCACTTAATATCTACGGAGCGACGGCGACTGAATTCACACTCAATATTGGTCGCTCTAACTTCGGCATTGAAATCCTCTATATCTAAAGACAGAACAGAGGGAAAGTGCTAATGATTTTATTCGAAGTAAGTAAACCTGTTAGTCATTAGCAAGACTTTCTGTGACAATAATGATGCATTTATAACTGAATTTTTCTTTTGTATCAACACTATTAGTAAAAGACACCTTCGGGAAGAAATGAAACAGTGAGCTAAAACATATGTCTCTCCAATTGTTCTGCATGATTTTGCCTGTACGAACCTTTTGCATTTCTAATTACTTTAAATTGATGTCTTTATCACCAGTATAATAGATGATCTCGGCATGTATTTAATCCACCAGATTGGATAGTAGTAGGAAATTAGGTAGACGATGAATATCAGAGGCTGTTAACTTGGCAATGGAGGGTTCAATTTATATTTCTAATTATATAAATTAATCATTTATATGTCGCGGATTTCAATCAACCCATAAGAAAGAATAGGTCTTTAACTATTTTCGTATTTTTCCTAATATTTTCTTATTTCTTAGCGTGTATTACTGTGAAAATGATTACCTCCCTTTTTTGTAGACATTTTTTTAAAAATTTCTTTGCGTGTATTTATGATAAAGAAGAGGTAAGTGAGAAAGTTAGGAGAAAAGTGAAAGTGTCACGTAGCTTGGTGAGGAATATGTGTTAATGCGTGATTTTTTTTTAAAGCAGAGCGTTGTGAAACTTGAATTCTGTTGCCATTAATCTCTCCTTACTAATTTTGACGTCTATAAACTTTGTTTACCCTTTAAATGGATCTTAAAGCATTATTTTGTTTTATTGTTGGCGAGAACACTGCCTGTGGGTTTCAAAACGTTAAATATTTATTTTCAAAGAATCAACTTATTAACCGGAAAAATGCGCAATCCTCCGATTCAGAAACCATTTTTTGTCATTTCGTCTTTGATTGTCTTGGTGTTTATTTTTTGTCTTCGTTCCCCATATATTTCTTGTTTCTTTTTCCACTGCTTTCAAACAATAAAAAATAATGTAAACGCTGTATTTGAATTGTTATTAAATATTATGGCAATGTATTTTATTCTAAGAAAACCGTCGCTTGAAAGCTTAAATTTAATCGAGGCTTTAACGTTTTAAAGAAATTATCATATTGCAACATAAACAAAATGCAATAAGACATTTGTAAAAAATAGAATATTTTAAATTCCTTCCGACTATTGTATTCAACAATGTCAAAGTGAATATATCTTTGATACGAATAAGGAAACAAATAATAAAAAAAATAAAGTGACAATCAAGTCTATTCTAACTGCCTGATTGTAGAACTCTTTCGTTCAATATTTATCTATCTAATTATCTATATATCTATCAATCTAAATAATTACTTCTAAAATTTTCTCGTTACATTATACAAAGTCGAATCGAGTCAGCACTCGTTGATCAATGAAGTGGTCATTGGAAAAATACTACCGCCATATTAGAACTTAATATTTTATGTTACTTCCTTCCTTTTCAATGTCATGATTTTTTTAAAAATTCTGCTTAATCGTTTTTATATATGTAACTTTATATGTAAAATGCATACAATATATCTACTCTTTAGTATATGCATATATTATAAATATATAAATAAATGAATAAATGATATGACGTAATTTTCCACATCCCAATATAATTCGAATATTCAGTCAATAATATATATATATATATATATATATATATATAAAGAGAGAGAGAGAGAGAGAGAGCGAGAGAGAGATACTGTATAAATATGACTGAATAAATATATATATATATATATATATATATTCTTTCCGGATTATCTCCGGTTTTTAATATTTGCGTTCTTCCATCAGCTAATTCTGTTTCACTTCCCTTCTGGCATTTACATGTACGTTTTATTTTCAGATTGACATAGATTTCTCTGGGAATATTCTAACGTTTATTTTCTTTCTTTCAAATTCATTATTTTTAATATTACACTGTATGACCGATATTTTTTATAATTGTACGCACGCAGGTAAACACATATGCACACACATTTACATACATAATAATAATATATATATATATATATATATATATATATATATATATGTTTGTATGTAAACACACACACACATATATATATATAAATTCATATATATATATATATATATATATATTTATTAAAAGACATTTTTTATTTATGTTTAACGTTGTTATTTTATAGATACAAGTATTTAAGCAAATGCTTTCTGTTTAAGATAAACAGTATTAAATAACATTTACCGGCCTGAATGTCGATAAATTTTCATAGAAAATATTCGTTCATAGACAAATTCGTCCCTAAATAAATTGTCGGACCTAACCCATTTCTTAACATATGACCGTCATTTGTTTACATTCGATACGCTAGAGCAGTTATGAATGTACGAGATTCATGGAAGATTGTAGTTTATAAACTAAATTCGACCTTGTTTCTCGGAAGGTTCATGGTTTTATATCAGTGGTTAAACATAAACAAATGTATATGACGGTTCCGTATAGGATGCAGGTTCGAATTTGTTTATGAACGAATATTTTATAAAAAATTATATAAAATAACACATTAAGGCCGGTAAATGTTATTTAATACTGTTTATCATAAACAGAGCATTTGCTTAAATACGAATTGTATCTATAAAATAAAATTTCAACGTTAAACATAAATAAAAATGTCTTTAATAAATAAATTGTCGGACCTCGTCCATTTCTTAACATATGACGTCATTTGTTTACATTCGATACGCCAGAGCAGTTATGAATGTACGAGATTCATGGAAGATTGTAGTTTATAACAGTAAATTCGACCTTGTATACCATAAGGTTCATGGTGGCCGAGTGGTTAAGGCACGTCAGCGTATATGACGGTTCCGTATAGGATGCAGGTTCGAATCCTGTCTATGAACGAATATTTTCTATGAAAATTTCTCGGACATTCAGGCCGGTAAATGTTATTTAATACTGTTTATCATAAACAGAGCATTTGCTTAAATACTTGTATCTATAAAATAACAACGTTAAACATAAATAAAAATGTCTTTAATAAATAAATTGTCGGACCTCGTCCATTTCTTAACATATATATATATATATATATATATATGAATTTATATAATTTCTCATATTGATTTAAACAAGCCATCGTGACTGAACTATTTGCTTGGCCAGCAGCCATTATTTCACTCGACTCACTTCTTTGTCTATAGGTAATAGAAAAAAGAACATAATCAATATCAAATAAGAAACATTGTCTTTATAATACCTACTAACCATGTCAAGTAAAAAACTAACATTTGACAATTTAAAAAAAAATGCTAATCCGATCGTTACCTAAGTACACCAAGAAAAAAAATATCAGACATAATAAGATGGCGGAAGTTAGAATTGTCAATTTTATGGTTAATTTCTTGGTGACTCTTAATTGAATAATGTTTTCTTATCATTTACTTTATAATTTAAACCAGTGGTTCTCAACCAGGGTTCATATAACATTGCTGGGTCCACAGGGACCGTTTTAAAATCGTTTATTTTAAGTTAGTTTACTAGTACACATAAATGTTCTATAAAATTTTGTTTTCCTTAAATTAGTTATACTTCAAAATAACTCGTATACATTTACTATTTCTATAATACTATTCCTAGTCTTACTGTTACTAAAAAATAAAATAAGCTTTTTGTTTCGTCGAATGGTTATGGGGGTAACGATAAAAAATTAAGAGTATCTGTGATCCATGGGGACAAACGTTTGAGAACCACTGATTTAAACAATCACTGCCAGGAGTCTATGTTAGCCAACACGTATTGCTAAGATTTTAAGCGCAATATGGCACCTCGGTGTGGTGTAATGGTTACCGAGCTTTCCTCGCTAAAACAATTACGACTGAATAATGAGTTCGATTCACATTAGGTGACCCATACTTTCGGCCATGTGCCACATCTAAGCTATGTTTAGAAAATAAAGATTTTAAGGACAATTAAATCTGTTGTAGAGAGCAAAATAATCTCTTTTGTTGTTCGAAGTTAAGCAATGTCGGACCTGGTCAGTACCTTGATGGGTGACTGCTTGAGAATGTCAGGTGCAGTAAGCTTGGTTTTGTGGATAGTGTAATGTAAACCTCTCTGAATTGGAAAATCGGAGAGCCGATTTCTAAATTCGAGCCGGGTTTGTTATATTTATTACGCGCAAAATACCCTTGAGAAAGCTACGAATTAACTTCTGCCCCTCGCCTCCAGATATGCGTTAATTAATACAGTTATTATCTCCCCAAAATTCTTACAATACAAAAATAATTTCTGGCTTTAAATAACTTGCAAAACTTTTGATAGGACGTAAAAAGCAAATTAATCGATAAAAATTTATTTTTGTTTGAAATTACCTGCGTCTTCAGTTTGTAATTGGTAATGGATTCATATGCATCCCATAGAACGCCTCCTGTTTGGTCTCTTAGACATAAAGAAATTGAGCGACTTTGTCTCGGTGCCTTTATTCTCGGACGGGTACGACCCAGGGAGGTGTATTGTTGCCTTCACATCTAGTCACGACATATCCATTCGGAGCATCACGCATGTATTTTCTCTCATAGGTTGGTTTTCCCTTCATTAAAGGTGATAGAGGCAGACGTTTTCTGGTTTTGGGGGTTACCCGACTGATAGTCAGTGATACGAACCTTCGGGTAACTCCGAAGGAAGCTATGCTATCAAAAGCTATATAATATCGGGGCTATTGCATTGCAATTTTGTGAATGGTTTCTGGACCGTGCAGTAGTCTCCAGTGGTGGCTCTCGATGCCATAATTAGGGGTACTGCTACGGTTGTATCTCTGGACGATTTTCTACAAGGTATTTATACATGCAGCTTCTAAAGGTAAATCTGCCTCTCTGCCTACTTGTCTTCCACCAAGCAATGCACACCTGAACCCAATGAAAATTCAAATGAACAAAACTATCATACAAAACCTAACAAAAAATATGTAGAATCCTCGTATACTATCTCTTACACTAACGTGAGGGGTTACAAGTTCCAACTTTGCAGAAGTGGAACACCATATTCTCCTGTCTAAACCAGACGTCTTGTTACTTTCTGAAAACGGTATCAACGCTTGATGCCCACTCAGGGAGGTCACAGTCCCGGGCTACACATCATTTATAGCCAATAATGACCAACTAAATCGCCATGGACATGAACTCGAAAGACAAGTTTCTCTGTGATAGGGACTCAGAAATCAAGGAACCTGATCTATCGTATATCTGCTTCCGCGTGGAAACTTACACATGGTGCCGCATTTGTTTTTGCTTTCTACTGTTCTCAGGAGGAAAGCGACGGTAATCTTCGACCGAACATCTGAGATTATTGATAATATCCTCACCAATCCCCTCGGACAGGTTTCATATCTGCGGTGACTTCAATATCCATCATAAAGCTTGGCTAATCAACTACAACAAAAAAATACATGAAAGCAGATATTTCAGAGACTTCTCCCTCACCTATGAGGTTACTCAGATCACTGGAGAACTTACGTGTGTTCCGGATACGACTGGACATCAGGCAAACCTCCTTGACCTCTTCTTAACTTTCTCCACGAGGCACGACAGACCATTCCCTATTCAGTGTCCAGATTGATGCTAAAACTTTGACATCCGCTGATGAACCATTCCATTGAACAACTTTTCGCTATGCAAAGGCAAACTGAGACAGCTTTCCATCTTACATGATGGTAGTTACTTCCTAATCTTCTTCAATAATTCTGTCTAAAGAACTGCTGCCGTTGTCTCCGAATGGATCAGTTCTGTAATGGAGAATTTTAGACCGCCTTCCCGCCCAAATTTCAGCAAAGCCCAAAAGGCCAACCCTAATTCACGCCTGTATGTGCTGCAGTCATAACTCACCGATACCATTACTTCAATATCTATCGCAACAAGCAACATATTTCGGACTTCACTGCATTCAGAACTGCCCACAAACGCTGCAAAAAGGATGCAGAAAATGCCAAGTTCAGTTATGCACGAACAGTCGAGACTAAGGTGAAAAAGATACAAACTGGATACCGTGAATTCTGTAAAATCACAAACGAAGTCACGAACAGATATAAAGGGTCTGTTCCCACAATTATAAATGACCCCGAGATCATATACTCCTCGACAAATAAGGCGAACCAATTCGCCCCACCTTTGCCTCTAACTTAACGTTAGCACAATGTCAGTAATATTAGCATCATAATACGAAAATTCTCCAGATTTGTCAAAGACCTGGATTCAAAATAGTCACTGGTTCAGAAAAACTCTAGTGGCCGTCCTTAAGAACATCAACCCGGAATTATCTCTAATTATAGTAAAGTTATTCACCCGCTGCGTGAAGGAGAAGTCCTTCCTAATCCTCTAGAAAAGTTTAAGCATATATCCGGTTTTATAGACCTACCGGTCTCCTCTGTACTATCAGCAAGCTTTTTGAGGTCATAATCAATAAGGTGATTGAGCACCTAAAAAAGATCAACATCTTCATCGACAAGCAATATAGTTTTCGGTCGCCACGATCCACTAAAGTCCTTCCAACTACCATCACTCAAGAGCAACACACAAGACCATAGCACGAGTTATCTCAAAGGACTTCGACAAGATGTGGCACAAAAGCTCACTACAATAGCTCTCCAGTTATCGAATAACCAAAATTATCTTTTGATCATAAAATCCTTCTTAACTGGTCGTTTCATGAAGCCCTAGATGTCAACGCAGGGTCACTCCTTAGACGAATCTTCTTTTTTGATTTTCATAATTTATATTCAGATTATTTGTAAATATCTGTGCCGATGATACGACTATATACGGGTGCACCTCTGAAACTCCCGATCGTCATAGATTGGAGAATGATTTCTCTTCCGATCTTACACAAACTACTCAATGGAGAAAAATGTTTTGTTACACTCAATGCGTGGAAGATCAAACTAGTTACATTACATCATCGCAGATCTGAGCCCGATCTACCACCAAAATGGTTGAACGGATGTGCTCTCAGGGAAGCACCGTACCTTGAAAGACTCTTGGGCCTCAAACTCATACCCGCCCTGAAATGGAATTCGTTCATACGATAAATTGCTAAGGATCCATTAATTAGTTGACTCCTCCCGAGTGCCGAGAAAAGAATCTTGTCGACCTACGAGACTTTAGATCTTGCTCCATACATAGTCACTGGTTTTATGCTCCCTGTAGGAGATGTTGGTGAGCTTTCTCAAACATTTTTCTGCATGGATAAGGAGAGTCCAAATTTCACACACATGGAGGAGGATGAATACGACAAGCGATTTGTAGAGCTTGGACGTGGCATGGAAGCTTTTGTTTCTTTTCCATATCCTTTCCAATCTGACCATCGTTTCTGTGGCTGTACCGATCTG
Source organism: Acanthosepion pharaonis (assembly GCA_903632075.3). Classification (NCBI taxonomy): domain Eukaryota; kingdom Metazoa; phylum Mollusca; class Cephalopoda; order Sepiida; family Sepiidae; genus Acanthosepion; species Acanthosepion pharaonis. The sequence continues at coordinate 1,085,553 of CAHIKZ030000837.1, read as the reverse complement.
TGTATGGATATTTGTGTGGATATTTGAGTTGCAGATGCTGTCTTTAGACAGGCTTACCTCAAAATATTCGATGCTGGACACTTCCTCCAGGTGTCCTCCGTCCATTCTGACGCTGACACTCATATTTATAATTTATATGTTTAACAAAAGATCTGTTATTAATTATTAGTTTTAGTATCGAACAAAGCATTGCCATGAATTTTTTTGAGAGGATTGTAGATATTTCCCCTGGCTTCCTCCACGATGATGTTATTGAGACACTATCACTAGCTGTCCCATCAAATGTTGCTCCGCCATTTCATAGGTCTTATTTTTTTACTCGCAAGTTGCTGAGCGCCGATCTCTTTGTAAAGGAAGAGGAGCTGGAAAGTCAGTTTATTCGCTAACCACAGCAGGTCGGAAGGATATTAAAATATATATGACATACAAACGATAGGAAGTTATGAAGTCAAGTTCGTCCGCGTCCTGCGCTTCAAAAAACGTACAAAGTAATTATGTAATGGGCAGCAATCTATATTCTTCTCTTGCATAATGTGACATATAAAAGCAGAATAACTATTTAATGCGCCTCCACCCAATTTTTCTCTTATTTTATATGCTGTAGTATAGAAAAGAATAATAATATCAGTTCCTATCCAACTAACGCAGGTCTGCCCCAAGGCTCCATCCTTGGCCCCACTCTTTTCCTCATTTTCATCAATGACCTTCCTGAAGCTATAGATTCCCAGGTCGGCATCTATGCAGACGACACTACAATTTACTCCTGCCTCAAAAACAAGTCTAGTGTCGGCGACAAAACTAATCTTGCCGTGCGTCTTGAAATGGACCTCCAATCGGTTGTTAACTGGGGCAAGAATTGGCTGGTCAACTTTAACGCCACTAAAACTAAATTACTCTCCATTAACCACCATAGAGATCCTTCCCTGCCCCCCATTAAAATGTCTGATAGTCAACTTCCTGAGAGCAACTCCCTGCGTCTGCTCGGTCTCACGCTGACTGCTGACCTGAGATGGAACAAATACATTGAGTCAATTGCTTCTTCCACCGCGAGGAAAGTTGGCTCTCATGCCGCGCCAGGAAATTTTTCCCTGAATCGATACTTCAAATATACAAAACAACCATTCGCCCTTGAATGGAGTATTGCTGCCATATATGGGCTGGAGCACCTTCTGCTTACCTCGAAGTTCTTGACAAGATCCAGAGACGGATATGTAATCTAATTGGCCCTGATCTAGCGTCTTGCTTGCAGTCACTCTCTCACAGACGCGCCGTCGCCTCTCTCTGTCTTTTCTACAAATACTTCCATGGTAACTGCTCTGATGAGCTGCTCTGATGAGCTGCTCTCTCTGGTTCCCAGACTCCATGAATTCAAGCGCCCTACGAGGCTGGCATCCCGCTCTCACCCTTACACCGTAGAAACCATCAAATGTAGCCGTCTCTTCTACTCCAATAGCTTCGCATACCTCCACCTCTCGCCAGTGGAACACCCTCCCCAATTACTGTTTCCTGAAAGCTATAATCTCCAACTATTTAAATGTAATGTCAATCGACATCTCCAATTATCTTGATCTACCCACTATCCTTCTCCTCTTCCTTTCTCCTATCACTCTTATCTGCTCTCGCTCCAAACCCCCTGCATCCTAGTGGCTTCACGCCTTGCTTGGGGCACAATGCTTAAAAAAAAAAAAAAAAAAAAAAAAAAAGTTGCTGGTTATTCAATAGTTAATTTGTAATTTTTTTTACGGAAAGATATTCTTCAAGTTCTACATAAATCAAATTAAGTTACGTAATTGAATCGAAAAGTATACTTTCTCTTTTAATTTTTCTAAATGTTATTTTCCGTAGACTTTCAACGTAATTATATTTTATTTCCTATTCTTATGAATATTGCGAACTTGGATAGTTACTTAAGAACTCAGAGATACATATATTTTTAAATACTCATAATTACACATCTCTAAGGTGAAATAAGTCTCGTTCATTCGTATAATTTGCATTAAATTCATACATGTAAAATTCTATTTGGTAATTCTGAGATAATTCGCATTTTTACGAGGCACTAAATGCAACATCGGCCACAATGTCGCCCAGAATTAAGAAAAGAGTTTTAAAATTAAATCTGACATGCAGAAAGTAAGATCTTAGCATTTGTCGCGGGAAACGAATCTCGTTTTTGCAACACCATTGCAATATATATAATTTGCTTTTCTTTAAGAAAAAAATAACAAAAACAATAACAAAAAAAACCCCCAAAATCAGATGATATGAAGAATATCACAAATATCTTAAACGATAAGAAGATTTTTAAAAGATATTGACAACCATTATAATGACAAAACGTAATGATTAAATAATTAATTGTATATATATTTATCTAAAATATAACGGCGTTTATGATGTGATATGCTAAAGATTAGCGACAACGTCATAAGGGATGAATGTATGCATAGCGTAGGAGTTATTGCCTCGAAATTTAGGATAGACAAACCCCGTTCAAATTCTGATTCTTGCATTAACACTTGCACACATGACATCAAAAAATCTACCTCAATTCTCCTCCTCCCATTATTTTGTAGTACGTAGAAACGCAAGATGGATAGAAATGACTAATATTCATCTGTTGTTTTGATCGAAGATGCGTTGAATTGTGGCGAGGTCAGTATTTATTGGGTTCAACCAAAGAAATATCAAAATAAGTACTTATTATCTCAGAGTTAGGTGTTAACTTAGAAGATAAATTCCCTAAATCACCAAGTGAGGCATCGGAAATTACATTATATCAACTTGTTCCCCAACATATATAAGGAAGTGAACAAGCTAAACTTATGGTATTCACACACAAGTCAACTAGGTAGGAAAGAATTTTAGATTGTAAGGATATTTTTTTGAAATAATACTGGTTTAGGGACACAAATCATGGTGGTAGAGGAGGTGAGTTTATACGTTTACCAAGTGTATTTGCCTATAAGTAAATATAATGAACCCAATTTGAACTCGGATTCCGATTGACAATACCGAGCCCTTATCCATTACACAACCCGCGCATCCAAGCCAGCAACACCTGATATTACCAAGTGGTCACTAATCTAGACACTGACTAGGCTCGACATTGCTTAATTTCGGAGAAGCAATGTTTCAACATATGTTTCGGTTTTAAATACCCTGAAAAAGGTTGATAAACCATAAAAAAAAGAAATCGGTCTCCCATACAGGAACAAAATAGAAACAACATTAATTCCCTAAATATGACATTTCAAATGTTATATTTCCACGTATTTCTCTCGGCCTTTTGAAAATAGACGATGAGTTAAATTACGATTCGGGTCTCTTTTTTCTTAGTGTTTACTTGACCCTTGTTTTCTCTGCATGTTTATACTAAATTCTCCCAAATACAACAGTCGGTAGCTACTCAAAATATAGGGAGACTGTTAGAATGGTTATCATGAAAGAGCTGCGTGATATGAGTGAAAGAGAACGTGATAAAATGTGATTGTTAGGAGGATAAGAATGATAGGATAGATTAGGATTTAAGTGAAGATTATCAGAACGCGGAGAACAATGATTGAAGAGATATTATAGTTAATCTCAACTATTATATCGTTCTGGCGATTTTTCTAATCTGAATCACTGAAACTGGATGTTTGTTACTCAGAGAACACCTAACAAGTGACCATTAACATGAAAACGATTACATAATCTGAATCTTTCTTATTTCTTTGCAAACGAAAGTATTATTGTTTTCATTTGTGGATATGGAATAGCAGGTATAAAATATAAGAATTAATTTATCACTAATTATACTTTGGATATGTCGCGATTTTGCCGTGTATCTTTATTGTAATCAACATGAATTTGCTTTTTAAAGTAGATTAAATGAAGATAACTTCAGAGTATGCAAGAAAAAGCTAACCAAAATATTAAGAAACAAGAAAAAAATATCAGTAGAAGCAAGGAACCAAATTACTAAAGAGGTACGTAATAGCAGTCCTCTTCTATAGAAGGGAATGTTGTACAATCTCATCATAGCTGAAGAAGAGATTGAAGCAACAGAAGTGTGGTTCTACAGAAGGATGCTGAGAATACTATGGACTGACAACGTGAGCAAAAACGATATTTCAGAGAAAATAGAAACAGAAAACATAGTTAACTTCGGATAAGAGACAAGTGAGGTTTGTATGGCACGTATGGAGGAAAGAAGGCTGAAAAAATTGATACTCACAGGACAGATTAACAGCAGTAGGGTCAAAGAAATACGAGGCATAAACTACCTAGTGAGGTTGAGTAAATGGATGGCGGAAGATAGTTAAGAAGAGATAAAAATTAGTAAGAGTTTAAAAGGACACGATCGCATATATATATATATATATATATATATATATATATATATATATATAGAGAGAGAGAGAGAGAGAGAGAAAGAAAGAGAGAGAGAGATGTTGTTCCATAATGATGTACCACATTTTAAATGCATGTATCTCGGATTATAAAATGATATAGTATACTAAATATATTTATTAAATAACTGGTAATCAAGAGTTTAATATACAGGATGTTCTATAAGTCTTAGGGACATTTGAAGTCCTCATATCTGCTGACCTATGAATGGTAGTAAGATGAAACTGGTACCATTTTAAAGTTAAATTCATTACGTTTTTTGTAATGCTGATGATGTTTTTCATATTTTTTTCCAGATCCAGTCATCGAGTTTAAATTTGCAAAAACTGAATCATGGATACTTGTTCAACGTGCATCTCCAAAAACAGGCAGCAGAAACGAAGTTCATATTGAGATGGCATGGTAAATTCATGAAGGATGGGTGTTTGTGCCCAGCTAAGAGAACGGGGGGCCCCTCAACTTCAGGTGATATGGTTGAGCGAATTAGAACTGCCTTTGAGCGGAGCCCCAGTAAATCGATCAGAAGAGCTAGTAAGGAACTTCAGCTTCTTACAACAACTGTTTGGCATGTCATAAAAAGACGACTGCACATAACACCTTACAAGCTACAGTTGATCTAACAGTTGCAGGACACTGATTAACCAGCTCGTCGTGACTTTGTGAACACGTTTGCCATCAGTTAGACTATCGGCTTGATGTGTGCTGTGTGACCAACGGTGTTCACATTGAACATCTTTGAACATTACATGTAAAACTTGAGATTATATTCTTTCAGAATATGCCAGGAGCTTTTTTTATATCCTTAATAATTTTCGAGATATTGAATGTGAAAATGTTCCCAAGACTTTTGGAACAGCCTGTATTATTTAAGATTTTACTAAATTACATCTCAGAGATGTTCACCACTAGGAAGAGAACAAGCACAAGCATACTCTCTCATTTCAAAAAATGTGACGCATAGTTTATCAAGGGGAATGGCTGCGATCTTTTTACAGAAGCATTGTTTTAGTTACACAGCTATGCAGAACTCTCCCACAAAGCTGTTGATATGCTAAGCTGCAGTGTTTGAAATGAGAAAGCAAGTGCGTACATGCTCTCTTCGTGGTGATGACAATCTCAGGGATGTAATATTCAAATCTCAAATAACATGTGGAATTCTTGTATATACCAGGTGTATAACAGCAACATTGTCCAAATCGTGTAAAAGTAAAATTGTCCATTATTTAGGTTAAGATTTGAAACGTTCTATCTTAAAAATGATTCAAGATATCTTACTGGAAAACTCCAAGTGTTTTATATCACTACTGACCTCGACTTTGAGCAATAAGTTACCAAACTTAACAGAAGAATCGCCATGAAATCGACCATAAACAAAATAATAATGAGATGTTCATCATTAAGTAATCATAGCTAAGGATCGGAAGGTCATGAAGGATAGAAATAAAGTTAATACACACAGGCGCACACACACACACACATACACACACACACACACACACACACACACATATATATATATATATATATATATATATATATATATATTATCCCAAGATAATTGTCAGAAATATTCAAGCTGATCTTCGCCATCTCTAACCTTCTAACATACTGTCCTAGGGTAACAAGTTGCCTCAGAGGTTTAACGCACGATTTCATTTCCAAGTCATTATTCACTGTCCTTTGGATCGTTAATATGTGAGACTCGTCACTCACATGCCAAACATCTTATGGATTGAGTTGGATCTTTTCTAATTGATCTCTTTAGCTCTAAGTTGAAATGATGATCGCTCTTCCTCTTTTGACCTTTTGATTCAGTCTTTTTCTGTATTGCCCCATCTTTTTTAAACTTATTTCACGTTCGCTTGATGGTTCTTGACACTGTAAGCGAAAATTGCACCGCGGCCCTTGATATCACACATGACCACGCGAGAATGAAAACGAGAAGTATTAAGTATAGAAAGTCGTTGGTATAAAGCAATAGCTTCTGTTATCAATTATAGGCATTTAAGTATATTTGTCGAGTTTTCATTGTTTATTTTGTTCGTGTTAGGCTTCAACTGTTTTATGTATATCTTCAAGAATTTTTAGTTTTTGTTTATTGTTTTCACTCTCGTGTGGCCATGTGTGATGTCATGGGCCGCTGTGTGATATTCGCTTCCTGTGGCTCATATGCACGTGTTCGTCGTTGCTTGGAAATCTTCCATGGACACAAAACAGGCTATTATTGTTGCTATGTCCGTGTGTTGTTTACTTTATTGTAATCTACTTGTCATCTCTGATGATAGCTTATGTAAACCGAAAGCTTAAATAGGATTTAAAAACATGTATCAGTATGGTGTTTTCTTTCCCCTTTCAATGATAATGTTATTAAGCTTATCAGACAATATGGAAGGAATTTGCTTAAAATAAATAAACAAAACTTGTCAATATTATTTAATGAAACACACACACACACACACACACATATATATATATATATATATATATATGTGTGTGTGTGTGTGTGTGTGTGTGTGTGTGTGTGTGTGTTTGGGGGAGCATTTGTATTTGGACCCCAACCTTTGTTGTATATATGTGTCATCGAATGTGACAGTCACACAAAATCATATATGCTATTTATCAAATTGGCTGAGGGTCTAAGAGCGTGTAGAAACCGTCTGTATTGACGGTTGTCGTAAGTGCTTTTAGCTAAATTCATTAGACATTTTAGTCCTGGGCAAGTCGATAAACTACAGTGGGCATTAAAGCATTTAATCAGGAGATTTGAGGTTTTGAGGAGCATGGAACCATCTCTTAATTGCTCTTGTTCCCAGGTCCACCTATACCCAGGATAGTACTAACTGTTAAGGTCTCGGATATTGGGAAACACTGAAAGCTGTAAAAGTATAAAAATACATTTTTATCGTAAAAATAACAGTAATATATTTTTCTATAAAAAATTACCAACAACAGTTATTAATAATAAAATTACCAATAGATCAAGAAATATGAAGTAACACTTTCGTGGCATTACTCTATATAATACCCTAATTTTTTTAAAAGAAATCAAACTGTATTCCAAAATATAACTGCAGCCAAACTACAATATAAAACAAACATATATATGCCTAAAAGCTGAGTACCGACTACCAGGTATTCAAGTCTGAAAGCAGAATAACGTATATATATTCATGCAAATTTTCCAAGAAAATTAAATGCCGGCATTAAACGATCCATAAGGAGTAAATATGCCGTTAATCAAACAAATAAAATAAAATAATTAAGCATTTTAAAGTGATTCCTTAGAAAGTCTAAGCAACACTACAAGAAATATCGTTCGGATTTCATGTAGTATTCTGTACCGTTGTCGAATATGTTAAGTTTGAGACTCAGCTTTAATTGTTTATATATGTGTGTGTGTGTGCGTACTTTTGTGCGTCCGCGTACTTTTGTGCGTCCGTGTGCGTGTGTACTTTTGTGCGTCCGTGTGTGTGTGTGTGCGTCAGTGTGTGTGTGTGGGTGTGTGTGTGTGTGGGGTGTGTGTGTGTGTGTGTGTGTGTGTGTCGTATGGCACTATTACCATCACAGAAAATTTTGCAATGATGTGGAAACTTGGATTTCAATGAAGACTTTCTAGTTGAGGGCGACAAATATCCTTCAACGTGATAGTTCACATAACAATTTCATTAGCGAATTCTTGTTTTCCCAGAATATATCCTGGTGTCATGTCTTTCTTGGTATAAACATGCACATATTCCCTGTCATCCACATGATTCACGGACTTTGTCAGACTAGGCGAATTTACCATTTATCTTCTCGTTTCCAATGTCGATTGAAGATACCATCACTGATTCACATTGTTTAGCAAAGGTCGCATGACTGGCCTTACCGTTACGCAACCTAATACGAATGTCACTAAATTCTTTCATCTTGCCAATAACTACAGAATTCTACGCACCAGCATGCAATAGATGACGCCGATTTACATGTTTAGGTGTCACTGAGTCTGACGTGCGCTTTTGTTGCGAAACAGTAAACATCATTCCGGACCCATATGCCTGATCTAACGTTTTACCTCATCATCGGCACACACACGCACACACACACACACACAGACACACATACCACACACATTCTCTTTCTGTCACACACAGCCATATATATATATATATATATATATATATATATATATATATACACACACACGAAGTATCTTTAGGTTTCAAAAAGTCATTCAACATTCTCATCCTAAAAGAGGATGTCTCTCATTATTTTCTTCGATTTATTTTGCATTATTGGAACGCTGAAATTGAAACTGAAATTAAAATTTGTCAAACAATACTCGAATCGAATATGTGACGTCTTTTCTAAAAAGATTATACGTAAGTTAAGACACATCGGAAAAGTATATCACCACATTTTATTTGTATTATTTTATTTCTCACCCATATTAAATATTTTTCAAATTTTCATTTTTACCTTGTTTTTGATGTGGTGATTGATATGTGCGCGGATTGCACAGTGTTTTGACTAGTGACAAGTAACATTCTAGAAAGTCTGTTGCGTGTGTGGCCAATAGGAAAATGTATTTTTATTATTGCTATTTAAGATAGCTGTAGCAGCCTGTATGTTTAACGCTGAAAGTTTAGGATGTTTAACTAACAGAAATTTCTGTTATTTTCTCAAAGGTAGACCAGTACATTTTATATTGTAATATATCTTTTTAAGTAATGTATATGTTATATGTGCAAATAGTGTACACCTAATATATATATATATATATATATATATATAATAAAAAGTTTTAACACTAATATTCCATGGTCATAATTTATACCATTGGAATCGTAAATACTATCCAATTCATCAGACCTACAAATTCAAAAAAGAAAAACAGAAAAAACAACTCCCGAAATAAAAATAAAATATATGATTGTATGTGTATATTTACCACTAATATATATATATATATATATATATATATATATATATATATATATATATATATATTAATACTGTATTAAATTTATAGTTTGCAAACTTTTCTGCTATCCTGATTTTACTTACGGATTATCAGGGTTATATGACGAACAGTCAATAGGCGAAATATTCAGTTACCGTACAAACATGAGGATGCATATAAGTACGTTGATCTAATGGCGACAGAGTCTAGTTTGCTTATCGCGCTTGGAAGTGCATTCCCAAGAAGCTTGAGGAGCCATAATTCAACACTTACTTGCGTGTAATCCGGCAAACATATCATTTCTAATACTCGAACAAGAAAAATATGATTTCATTTCGGGTATAAATATGCAAGCAGAAAACACACACACACACACACACACTATATATATATATATATATATATATATATATATATATATATATATATTCGTGTATCTTGCGACACTTGAATACCTAATTTTGACGCTGATTTTAATGTGGTTGTATAATACACAAAATACAAAATAGTGTATATACTTGTGGACTTGCAGTCAAATTAGATTCAAAAGTCGCATGATGCGCAAGTTCATACTCATATATATGTGTGTGTGTGTGTGTGTGTGTGTGTGTGTGTGTGTGTGTGTGTGTGTGGAGAGAGAGAATGAGAGAGAAATAAGTGTGTGTATAAAATTGCTGTTTCATCCGAAATTTAAAATATTTTACTAGTGAAACTGAAAATAATATTTATGTTGGCTACACTACGTCCCCATTGTTTCGCAGGTTAACTTTCTGTTTGAAATGATGCACCCAACACTTCGACATATTTACAATAGCACACCTGTACACGTTCACAATTCAGAAAGAAATGTTGTTGAAAATACATCTATACTATTTCATGAAAATAATAAATATAAACTCAATTGACAATAAATCTTAATAAAATCAATAATGAATGTATCACAAATGTTTTAAAATGTTTATAGTAAATAGTTGAAAATATCGAGATTTGTACCAATAGTAATTTGATAAAGATCTCACGACAAAGGCATTACTTTGTTTCTCCTGTCAAGCGTTACTGAGTTAATTGTACTAAACTCACTGTTCTTCACATCCTAGTAAAAAATTAAAAACTTCAGATGAAAACAACAACTATGTCTTTGAAAATGATGAACACTATAATATTTGACTTAAAAAAAAAACAACACTCTGATACTGCTAATGTAGAAAATACTCGTAATAAATAATATGTATCAACACTATATTTCCCTCTTCCTTTTATAATAACTCCAAAGAGCCTGTCTCACTATATATATCTATCTATCTATCTATCTATCTATCTATCTATCTATCTATCTATCTATCTATATATATATATATATATATATATATATATACGTACACACACACACACACACACACACACACATATATATATATATATATATATATATATATATATATATATATATATGTGTGTATTGCTATATCAATAGTTAAATGCGAGTGAAAATATGTTTAAGGGACATTCGAAAATTTAAGATTAAAAGAACCAACAACATACAAAATAAGAAAAACAATTTTGGCAATGTTCCAATGATTTCTAATGCTTTAAGGAAATGAAGCGGTTCGGGCTTTAAAAGCAAAGAGAAAAAAATATGTTAAAATCTAACACTTTCGGTCATTTTCTTAACAAAATTATAAGTGAATTTAAATTCAAGATATGCGTGACATGAAAAGCAAATGCTTGACATGGGTTGAGGAAAAAAAACATTTTTTTTCGACGAAGTCTGTTTCCAGTGTATTGATAAAGATAACCAAATTAAGTTCATCTTTATTTCCTCGTAACAAATAGGCGGTATTAATGGAGAGGAAACACGTGAAAAACGTACAAATCACATTGTTATCTTATTTATTCATTTCTCGTCTTTAAGAACATACATCAAACATATATTTTTCTGAAGTCGGCTCTTCTTTCAAGACTTTTATAAACATTAACTTATTGTCAAAGAAAATGCTAATTTCGCCTTGGCGAGTATTCGATTCGCAAACTGATCCCTTCGAAAAGTTTCTTCTTTAATGCGTTGCCAGAAAATGTATTCATAATAAACAAATTATTTTACAACTATATATTATAAATCACTACTCGTCCTCCGTTGGTACCAGGTCACTGCAACTATTCTAAAACTGTTCGTCCATTAACTTTCGATTTTATTGTAGTTTTTTTTTTGCAATGGAATTCGGAAACGTTTGCATGACTGGAATACTAATTGATCTAAATTTCTCTTTGTAACTTTCGATAAAAAAAAAATATGAGACTAAATTCTTCATAGGTAAAACTAGCAGCATGGCCCGGCGTTGCCCGTGCTTGATTCAAAAATCGTACGTCTCATACAGCAACCGCTATCACTTGACTGAAATGATTTTTGCCCTTCCTTGCCTTTAAAGGAGTGTCCTTTGCCGTGCTGATGTTGCTACATGCCTTACATCTTGCCTATCTCACACTGCGAATTTTTTCTAAGCTCTATACTAAACATTAAATCTTTTACGAAAAAAAGAACGAAACATTATGAACACAAAACGATCAGGTTTAAAAAAGGACTCGTAACTGGAAAAAACAAATGAAAAAAGAATGTTAACAACAAAGAATTTTTCACACCTAACCCAGTTCTGCGGAATCAGAATCAACGTTGAGTTTAAGCAAGCGAATGAGCCAATTAGAGTAAAGTGCCATGAAGATTTAAATTTTTCCCACTTGTGACGAATGCAGCTATCGTTATTTTTTGTTTTTGCATGCTAGTTAACATTCGTGTCAGTCAGCTGTTGGCTCTCACGCTGGCCAATAGAATATTCCTGCCTAATCGTGGCAGCCAGCTATAGGCTCTCACTCTGGCCAGTAGAAAATGGCCGCAAACTACATGAAAACTGCTGTAGAAGCATGACAAATCGATTATTTCCACTATCGATGGGAGTTGGAAAATGCAAAGTAGGTCTTGGCCTTCCCGCTAACTTGGAGCATGTGCATTTAAATTTTGATGAAAATCCGTCGAAAATTGCGGTCGTGCATTCATTACACACTCACACACATCCTGCCTTTTATAGATAAAGATAATCGTTTGTTCAGTCCAAGATTCCACTAAGTTCAACTGAATCAAACGTATGTAGTTTTAGATCTCCCTTCAAACGTTCGACGTTCTTTCTGTATAGGTGTGAAGGATTCTCTTTTTCTGCTCGTTGGCTGACCTTTTACAAAAAAAGAAAAAAATGTTTCTATTACCTGGCGGCTCTTATGCATGCATATATCATAATTTCATTTAGGTTCACTTTCGTGTTTTTAACTGATGCACCCACCAACAGATTTGGGGACACATTCTAAACTTGATGTATTTGATGTTACCTTGTAGGTCAGTTTTTATGGGGCCTAGGTCTTCGAAATTTCTTCGGAAAGAGAAAGTACAAAATTCACTCTGAGTTCTTTTAGGGAGAACTCAGTACTTATTGGGGGTAAAAAAAATACCTCCTATTGTTCAAGTTTCGTGATGGGGATTAATTTAAATTCAGAGCCTTTCTATTTCTTGGTATAGAAAAAAAATTACAACATTTTTATTCTGATAATGTTACTAGTATAAATATTTCGTATATTTTATCAATGCATTGCGATAAGGTGAAACGGTTGCATATAATATTTCGGAAAGTAATATCTATTTTGTTGAGGAATATTAAATCTGTCCTGATTCAAACCTTAGGTAAGGAATGATACATAAAGAATTTTTCGATTACGTACCAATGATTCTTGTTAATTAACAATACATCTAAGAGATTTATTCTTCAAGCTCTACAGTAGTGAAATAATACAGAAATAAAAAGTCTCATTTATAATTCTATTTATTTAACTTATCGCTTCATAAAATAATTCCATGGAAGGTGATTCTCGTTTTATCTTATTTCAGATAAATGCACCAGCACCTGTTCCTTTATTTATCGGCGTGCTTTGTATGGAGAGAGTGGAAAAAGTTTAGATTCTCGGTATTTGCATTGTATATGATCCCTTCTGCACAAGCAATACCATAGCGTTAGTGAAGAAAGCACAACAACTACTTTATTTTAGCGAGAACTAGCAGCATGGCCCGGCGTTGCCTCTGCTAGATTCAAAAACCGTACGACTCATACAGCAATCGCTATTACTTGACTTAAAATATTTTTGCCAAGTGATATTTATATATATCATTCACGGAAAAAAAAAAAAAAAAAACGCTGAGTCACCGGAAGTTAACGGCACTCGTTCTGTTTTCAGACGTTTGAGTAGCCGGCAGTAACTTCCGGCCGGGTGCGATACCCATACGCGTGCTTTCAAAAAGATTTTGTGCAATAACAATTGTGTTTTTCTAATTTTTGGCGCTGTCAGAACCAACGCCGGGTAATTTTACGTAGTCCTGTAAAGTTTTGTTGAAATCGGTTGAAAAATATAGGAAATACGATCCCATATATAAACGAACAGACACACGCACACACACACACACACACAATCTGCGTTTTATAATAAGTAAGATTATCACATCTTAATTTGTTGAAGACCTTCTACCGCTTTTCTATTGAGTGTATTGTGAAGTATCACATCACAGTTTGAAAGGCCAGCTCTCGGCGGCGGACAATTGAGCCCTCCAAAGAATTGTGAACGTTTCCCAGAATAAATCGATTTCTCGCTCTGCCCTCCTAGGAGCGCATTTCTAATTCTCCTTGTCGCAGCAGGAGTGAAAACATAATGAAAATCAGCACGCATACTGGGTACCACTTGTTTTAACTCTTTCCCTTAGGGCGACGTTTTAACTTCTAGCATAAAGATCTTGATGTGCAAGCTTTATCCTTGGGCCCTGCGTAAAATGAACCCTGCTTCACGCTGACAATTACTCAACGTATTTTAAACGTTATTACTTCTCATCCTTCGACAAAGTGTGTGTGTGTGTGTGTGTGTGTCTGTGTGTGTGTGTGTGTGTGTGTGTGTGTGTGTGTGTGTGTGTGTGTGAAAATGATTATCCGTGTATGCGTGTGCACTGGTTCACCGGGGATCTGTTTTACAACTTCATCGTCCAGTTACAAGAAGAATAAATATATAAATCTGCCGGCAAATTGACGATTAACTTATCTCCATCATTTTCTACTGATTCTGTGAGATTTCATTATATGTATTAAAAATCATTCATTCATGAGAAATTGGAGACACGCGTTCCAGTTCCCATCGGATTCGTTATATTCTCTGACGTGAAAATCCCCTTGCAATAAGTATTAATTCCACTCTTATCGCCAAGTTACGGGTTATAATCACTAGGACTTGTATCCCTAAATTTGTACTATTTCTAAACATCCATAGAATCTAAAATTATTTTATCCTGCAAATGATTGTTAAGCCGTAAAATAACCAAGAAATATGAAGCACAAAATATATAAAAGTTTTAAACGTCTATTTAAAAGAACTCATATTTTTTTGATCCATGGTGTAAACAATAGTAGACCTTTCTAAACATGAATAAAGACATAAATGATAAATATTTAATAACGAATCCCACCTGTCCGGTAACATACTTCCTACACAATCAACATATCGCGTTATGTGCAACAATAATCACCTGGATAGCTGCGGTCCAGGTGATTACGGTTGTACATTATGGGTGTACAAAATGTCGATGCCAATGCTTGATCACACGCTATAATGAACTCAAGAGCTATGTAGATTAAAAAAGTTTCAAAATAACCTTTGTTTTTTCTGTGTTCCTTGCTGAACTACGAATATTCCAGCTTGTAATATCGCTCCATATAACAAATATTCATAATTTGTTGATTGGCTGCCTTGTTTTATAAGCTGAAACAAGCGAAGCATGCAATCGTGTGGAGAATAACTGCTGAAATTTCAGACGAATACATTCGCTCCCCTAAAAATACGATTTCTTTTCCCGCTGATGGGCGTAGTAGCAAGGTAGACTGAGGTTTCTACCTTTGTTGGCAACCAATTTGAATAAAGACCATTTTGGAATAAAAAAATAATCTCTAAACAATATTTACTACAGAAAAGAGAGCAGCAAATTTACCATGATACAAATCCGGATAATATTGACAAAATTATATTATATTTGATTAACATAATAACTTATATATTTTGCTAGGGTTACTCTACATTTAAGCGCCTTTAATAGTAATATTATTAAATATTAAGCCTAGCATAAAAACAACAAAAAAAGAAGTATAAGGAAGGCTGGATGGAAGCCCGTTGAACGTAAATGAAGATTTTATTTTACAAAAAAAAACAAACTATATAAATGTGTTACAAACCTTTTCTCCTACGCTGAAAAAATAAGGCAGCATATTAGAAAAGTACCTTGTCATTTAAACACAGATTTTCCCGATTCTCTAAATATACAGCTGTGCTCAGCTTCGTACCCCACAAGAAATATTTGGACGGTGCTCTGCTATAAGGTACTCTATAGCAGAGAGGTCAAGCACGCGAGACCTAATGGCGCTTTAGGCCGGTAGACAAAAATATTATACTGTTTAATAAATAAAGGGAATGTCTACTCAAACATGTGTATCTACTAAAAAAGACCTTTACGTAATAACAATATATATATATATATATATATATATATATAGTTAAGTTATGAAGAACTTGGTAAACCGAATTGGTAAATCCAAGGAGGATGAAAACCTGAGAGCTCAATGTGAAGAACAGAGCTAATATTTAATGAAAAACAGACCACTTTAAGGTACCATTACAATAATTTATTTCATTGTTGGAAGTGTTACCTGATGATCCGAAATGCTTTAAAAAGGACTTTGGTGAAATAAATTATTGTAATGGTAAAAGTGGTCTGTTTTTCATTAAATATTAATTATATATATATATATATATATATATATATATATATATATATATATATATATATATTTGAGCCTTAACAAGGCTCAGGGGCTACTGAGGTAGAAGGTTACGCTTGGGGGGGCATTTGTGCTTGTAGGAATGGAAGATACTTGCCTTGAACATGTTAAGATTGTTGTAATCAAGAATAAATCCTGCTGGGTGTCTGTTCCACAGGGCAAAGTTTTGCGGGAATAGCTTCTCAGGTGGAACTTACTTATGCTCGATTGGAATAGGAGGGAATGTGGTGGTTTATTGCGATGTAAAGCAGCGAAAGGCTTTCCACATCCCGTCTGTAGGAGAGGGTTTGAAGGGTGGAGAATAATTTCTCATCCACAAGACCTCGTATAGGCTTTTGAACTCTGTCAAGGCTGGATAGTGAGGTCTAGGCCACATCACTGAAATATGAGAACAGTATTCCATGCTTGGTCTGATCTGGCTCTTATTATGTTAGAGTATAACAAGATGAATCAGGTACTAACTGAAGCGGTACAGATAGCTGTCCATTTTACTTGACTCCTTATCTATGTTCAGTGTAAGTTTGTGGCCCAACAGTCTTTTACGGCGCAGTGTTTCCCCGATAGGACCTCCGTTCATTCTGATTGGTAGTATTTCGTGGTCAAATCCACGATAATGGAATATAACTAGCTTGATCTTCCAGGCATTTAATGTAACCAGCCAGTTTTTAATTGGATAGCCAGTGGCCTAATCTCTGACGCTCGAGAGTTTCAGATATCCGCCCGTTTTTAGTCGTATCCTCGGCATAGACTATTACAAATTATCTGAGTATTAGATCTATCAATTATGAAAATCAAAAAGAGGGTTGGTTCAAGAAATGATCCCTGGAGGACGCCTGCGTTGACCTCTATGGCTCCAGAGGACTGACCATTAATAACAAACCTTCATGGACCTAACTGTTAGGAAGGAATTTATGATCGGGGAGACCCTTCCAGTGATTCCATAACTGGTGAGATTATGTAGTAAGCCTTTGTGCCACATTTCGTCGAAGGCTCTTGAGATACCTAGTGCTATGATTCTCAAGGTGTGTTTGTCATCCAGAGCCTCACTGATTGTCTGCGTGATGGTAGTTAGGACATCAGCAATGGATCGGGACGACTGAAGCCTGCTCTTCGCTGAAGAGGTTGTTATTTTCTAGGTACGCTTCGACCCACTCATTGATTGTGCCATCAACAAGCTTGTTGGTGATACTGAAGAAACTGATGAGTATGTACTGGGCGTGGAAAGATCGCACACCCGCGTTCCTGAAACTCAGGCACACGCTTGACACTATCCCCAGAATTGAGAATGAATTCTCTTTCAAGTAGCGGTTGACTAGCTTTGTTAGAATTGGGGATATTCCGGGTTGGTCTTCTTGATAACAATGACTTGATTTTTGTCTGGTCAAGTAGCTTAGGGTCAAGCCGTTTGATATGTCCGGAGACTGTGAGATTACTGAGATTCTACACGGTGAGATGTGGGAACTTGCGGAGAAGATGGTCTTTGTCATATAACGTTGAGTTAGAGGAGGTGAAGATGTTCACCTTATTTGTCGAGTGGGTATGGACTCTAAACCTTTTGTGGGCACAGTCGCTTTACCTCCGTTCATGATTTGGTTGGAGATCTCCCAGAATTCACGTGATCCAATTTTATTTCTTTTCTATTTTGGTCTGTACTGCTCGGGCGTAGCTGCCTCTTGGCGTTTTCTAGAAGTTTTTTTGCAATAATTACAGGTAATTCTGAATGCAGTGAAGGTCAGTGTACATCGCACGTTGCCATAGACTTTGAAGTAATGATTTCGCTGGCTTGGCAGCAGCGCATTCAGTGCTGAATCAGGGTTGACTGTTTGGGCTTTACTTTTTTTTTTAATAAAACTCTCCATTCCAGAAAGGATCCAATCAGAGACAAGGGCAGCAGTTTTTGAGGCAGAATGGTCGTGGAGCTTCCATCATGTAGGATCGAATGCTTTACCAGTCTGCCTCCGCATAGCGAAAGTCGATCTATATAACGTTACGTCATCTGTCTGGACACTGATTATAGAATGATATGAATGATCTAGGAGAGGAAGTACTTTTGATAAGAATTTACCAGGGCAGGAAGTTAAGAAGAGGTCGAGGAGTTTTGCCTGATGCCCAGTCGTGTTCGGGAAGATTCTCAGATTATCTGGGCTAGCTCAGATGGGATCGAGAAATCTTTGCAACGTATGACTTCAAGATCGGTTTTGTTGGAGTGGAATAGCCATTCTCGATATTGAAATCACTGCAGATACGAAATCTTGCCGAGAGTAATTGAGTGATGGTGTTATCAATCTTCTCAGTGATTCGGTCGAAGATTACCGTTCATTGACGCCGTGGATGGTAGAGAGCAAAGACGAGTAAGGTACCACGGATAAGTGACACACGGAAGCACCTATACGGGAGATCAGTTTCTTGTTTTCCTTTTCGTTCCTGTCACAGGGAAAATCGTCCTTAATGTAGGCTCAGAGTTCGTGGCCATAGTAATTTATGTAGTCATGTTTGGCTATGAAAGGTGAGTAGCGGAGGATTGCGAACTGTTCTAGCGCGCATGAAGCGTTGATAAGGGCTTCAGAAAGTAACAGGTCGTCTGGTTTAGACAGGAGAATATAGTGTTCCACTTCTGGAAAGTTGGAACATAGACCCCTTAATTTTGTGTTGGAGATGGTATAAGAGAAGTCTTTTTTTTTTTTTTTGTTAGGTTTAATTTTTTTTTTACATTTGTTTTTTGATTGGATTAATATGTGCATTGGTTGGTGGAAGAGTAGTGGGTAGAGAGTCAGTCACATACACAAAAGTTGCATTTATAAATTCCTTGGAGAGAATCGTCCAGTGATACAGCTATAGCAATAGTCTTCATCGCGGCCTCGAGAGACCCTATCAGAGAATAAGGCAGGGCCCAAAAACCATTCGCAAATTTGCAGTACAATATCCCCGATATTATACACCAGATAGGATAGCTTCCTTTGGTCTTAATCGAAACTTCAGATCCCTATCAGGCGAATAACGCCAAAACCCAGAAAACATCTATATCCCACACCCTTACTGAAGCGACAATCAATACAGGAAAGAAAATACATGCTCCGAGTGGACATGTCGTGACTGCCTAGACGACAAAGCAAGTGCACGCGTGAAGGTCGTACCGCTCCGAGACATAAAGGCACCGAGACAAGGTCGTTCACTTACTTGAGGTTTAAGAGGCCCAATAGGAGAAACGGGCTAACGAGGGTTTCTATGCATGTGAATCCCTTACCCCCATTTGTGTTAGTATAGTATATGGTTACAAAGTGGGGGTTTTTCAAGGCGTTCTAATTTACTTAAAAGCGATTCTCCAACTGTTTTTTTTTTCAAATCTTTGAGCAGCCCGTTTTGATTTCAACGGTAGTTGAATGAAAATTACAGGCGACTCTAAGATACATCTCGAATTAAACGCCTTGGATTGTGTTTGGGGGTTGAACTATTCCAGTTAAACCGAAGTCACTGTCTTTATTTTCTAAAATATATGGACATTTCAAAAAATTCCTAACCTGATGTTTACATCGTGAAATTTAAATTGTATAGTACATAACCTTAGCGTTTTTCATCTCACAGTTAAAAAAATATTAACATTCAGATAAACACAGCCATTTTGTCTCAGAAAAAAACAACTCCTTGATGATGAGATCGCTAATGTCGAAAGTACTCGAAATAAATGAATATCAACATGGTAATTTTCTCTCTTCGTTTAATAAGGATACTAAGAAGCTTGTCCGTGAATATGAGAGGATTCTATTGAAAATAAGTAGATAAAACTTGTCGAAATTATTCAATATATATATATATATATATATATATATATATATATATATATATATATATATTTTTGTTTGTTTGTATGTGTGTGTGTGTACGTGCGTGTGGGCGCCTATATATCTGTGTGTAAGTTTCAGGTTATCTGTTCCTTTAATTTCGCACTTGCGCCGAACTTGGACGTTCAATCGACTCTTGCACAGAGAATGCTTTTTTTTTAGAGACGCTGTAAAGAAAACGACTTGTGATATGACGGTCATTTAAATCTAGAAAATAATTGTAGCATCAGCTTGTTTGTCTTTTCAGCCTCAGAGATAAAGCATTTGAAACATTTCAACTTTACGTTAGCTTGTTTTCAGTCAAGAAAACTAAACTTCATTCAGGTTATACAAACTTCATCAAAAGCGCTTCCTTTCTTTGCTTGTAAAACCTTGTTGGGAGATTCTTTAGTGTCGCTCCCATGTAACTCAGGCAGCCATAACATTTGTGATGTCATGATATATCAATATAATTCTAATTAACTGGCACGATTATACAATTGGATTTAACCACATGGAAACACATATCGGGCGTGTGTGTGTGTGTAATGCAGCTGGCACGATAATACTGTAATTTTGACAGGTTTGACTCACCGAATCTCACACAGAGACACTCATTTATGTAAATGGTGACTGAACAGTAACTCCCCATTTTAAAATACGTATAATTTATTTATTAAGTATAATTTTTACAAGAAATAGACATCATAGGAAAGCGTTTAGCGGGAAGTTTTCTTTTAAATTAGATATGAGCACCAGATTTCGCTACCAGATTCTCGAGCCGCCCAGGAATCGTATTAACTGATTTCACCAGAAACCGCTTGTGGTATGGAAGTTAAAACTTCTTGTATTCGCCTCTCTAGTTCACCCCAAATCTTGATTTGGTATAGTAAACTGGCTCTTTCAACCCCCCCACACACACCAAGGAAAAAGTCACAGTAATTTAAGTCAGGTCTCCTGGCTGGACACTCATACATAAAACAGGGAGTTATTTTTCATTGACAATGTTTATGTGTGTGTTTGCGATTTAATGTTGTTAATCTTATTTACACACACACACACACACACACACACACACACACACATATATATATATATATATATATATATATATATATATATATATATAAATATATAAAGAGCAGTAAGATATATAATCCGGTGTTCTTATAGCTATTTTTATTTTTAAAAAATAGTGATAAGTGTAAATTTAGAGAGCATTAATATTATAAATTAATTGATTTGGAATATGTCTTTTTCACTACACAGTTCTAACCATGTTTCAAAAATGGAAGCTAAAAGCTCCGAATTTAATTTCGTAATTGAATTAAATTTAATTACGAAATTAAATTCAGACATTTAGCTTCCATTTTGAAACATGGTTAGGAAAATGTGTAGCGATAAAAAACATATTTTAAATCAATTAATTTATAATATATATATATACATATATATATATATATATATATATATATATTCCGATAGACGTGATACAAACTGTTTAATAAATAAGACAAGGGGTCTCAATTTCAAATAAGAGATATCTAATATAATAACATTTAAAAAATTTTTCAGACGTTTTACCTCTCTGTATTTCTACAGTTAGTTTACCTTCATAATCATAAGCCTATATTTTCGTAAACAGAAGAGACGAGCGATAAACCCTTTGGTTTATGTCTCCTGGCATCAAAAAAAGAAGTCTTTCTCTGTATAGTTAAGACATGTAAATAAATTCGCTGAAATAGAGGGCAATATTTCCAATAGAGAATTCATGCAATTAACAGTCTGCGGTTTGAAATGAACATCAGTTCACATATAGGTAAAATATATTTTAGCGCCACGCGTCTTACAAGTTCAAAGGCATATGAATATATGATTTAAAATGCATTTATTGGCGGTGATTTGCCGTCATTGAATGTCGAGAGACTTACAATTTTTAATAATCTCTTGCAGTTGGATTCACAAGGCGCTGTTGTGTTGTCAATCATAATCAGATGAAAAGTAGAAAGGCCGCAGTGATTTAATTAAATTTAAAGATAATGCTTTTATTCCTGACATCAGCATGACCGAAGCTCTTCTCCAGTAGAGCAACTCTTTGCACCTTCTTGGACACACGTTTTCTACTGACATGAAGTGGGATGATTATATTGAATCAATTGCTACGTATGCACCAATGAAATTTGTTTCATTGTATCGTTGCCAGACAATTTTTCCCGTCAAAATCCACCTTGCACATTAGCAAATCTACAATTCTTCCGTGCATTGAATGTTACTGCTATAACTGATCTGGAGTGTCTACTCTATATCTAGAGATTCTGATTGACATAAGGATCTGTAATGTAATCAGTCCTGACCTAGCATCTTTTCCTACAAATATTTTCATGGCAATTATTCAGATGAACTAACCTCCTTGGTGTCTCCACTTCCTGAATTCAAGCGTTAATCTAGTAGATTTTGCAACAAGGTCTCGCCGTTTCACTGTGGAGCCAGCTAGATTTTTCCGTATGTTTTATTCTAATAGTTTATATTCTCCCGCTTGTGCCTTCTTACATATATCACTTTCCCAGTCTTACCAGGATAAATGTGATGTGTCAGGATGCCCAATATATATATATATATATATATATATATATATATATATATATATATATATATATATATATATAATTTCTCCATCAAGCCATTCATTCCTGTAGTTCACTGATATTAACTAGTAGATTTCTTTCAAAACTAGTCGAGGAATCTAATTAACATAATAAAACGAAAAAGTATTAATATGCAACCCAGTGTTTTCTGAAAATTTTATTTTTTTAAATACTTTTATTGTTCAATATTGTTATACTAGAACCTACCTATTCTATTATTAATAGACTCTTCCACATATAATAAGTATTAGCATTCGCCAGGGGCCTCAGAGTGGAGTTGAGTGAGTCAGTCGATGTCGGACATTGAAGTATCAGCTACTACAACTAGATTGCTGCGTCATTAACTCATATTTCAAGTTCTTAACGTTTTGTACGTCGAACCTTTTTAAGGACAGACTTAGTGAAATAAAAGCCTCCACTGTAAAAACTACTCTACTACAAATATATATATATATATATATATATATATATATATATATATATATATATGTTTATTTGTGTGTATTTATATATATATATATTTATATATATATATATATGTATATATATATGTGTATATATATATATGTATATATATATATATATATATATATATATATATATATATATATATATATATATATATATATATATATATATATATATATATATATATATATATATATATATATATATATATATATATATATATATATATATATATATATATATATATATATATATATGTATATATATATATATATATATGTATATATATGTATGTGTGTATATATATATATATATATATATATATATGTATATATATATATATATATATATATATATATATATATATATATATATATATATATGTATATATATATATGTATATATATATATATATATATATATATATATATATATATGTATATGTATATATATATATATGTTTGTATATTTAGGCAGCAATCCTTCCTTTATGCATGTTTCATTAAAAACGACAGACAAGGTACTACGGTTGAGCTTTTTATTTAATTTTTCTTGTGTTCTGACAAGAGCTTTCTTTTCTGGACAAAGAGTGTGTAAGAACTGTCCGAATGTTCTGTATTTCCGAGCGCTTTCGGCTATATTTTTAGCCATTATCAAGGATGATTCAATATCAGCTTAGTAGAGTGTGTGTGTTCTGTGTATGTTCAGTGTGTGGTAGTGATGTTTTTAGTTTCCGAATACGGTTAGCACATTGTGGCTTTGTTCATAGTTAATATTGTTAAGAGTTGGCTTTTTCTTTTTTATTATTAGAGCTTCCATTATTTTTAGTCTTTTTTTGTAAGTGGATGCAGTTAATATATTTGTGTTTTCTACTAGTTTGTTCCTAATAGTGTCGGGTAAATCTGAGTGTGTGTTTAAATGTGTTCTGATGGAACTGTGATCAGATAGGTGTAATGTAAGACGTCTGGATAAACATGTGGTTGTGTAGCCGATGTAATTATTTATGAGTCCGGTTTGGTGAGGAACGCAGTTCGTTAAAGGGCATTTGAACTCATTGATAATGTTTGTTCTTTGTAATTTTTGACTTAGTTGGTGTGTTGTTATTTTTTGAGGATAAGGTTGGCCGTCTTAAATTTTTAAAATAGATAATAAGTTTGATTTTTTATTAGGATCAATAGGAGTAGTATATTTCTTTATAATATGTCTTAGAGAAGATTCATCTTGTTTGTAATTAATATGCATTTGGTTTTTGTAATAAATGTGTATGTGATTTTTAGTTGTGTGTTCGCTATCGTTATTACTTGCTTTGGGGAGGAATAGTCTAATTTGTTGGTCTATAAGGTAGTTAGGGAAACCGTTGTTAATTAGTGTTTGTTTAACGTTGTTAAGTTCTTTGAGAAAGAGTAGTCGAGAGGATGAGTTCTGGTGGGCTCTATTTAGAAAGTTTTTACTACGGCTATTTTGTACCTAAGTGGGCATTCGCTTTTGAAATTAAGGTGGCAATGAGTTTTGCTGGTGGGTTTTTGTATAATGATGTAATGAAAGTGTTATTGTTGTGTTCGACGAGGATATCTAAGAATGGTAGTTTGTTTTTTGGCTAAGTTCATATATGTGAAATTAAGGACGGAGTTTTTCTCAAATGTGGTCTTAAGTGTCTCTATTTCTTTAATGTTATCAGCTAAAATGAAGATATCGTCTACCACACACTGAACATACACAGAACACACACACTCTACTAAGCTGATATTGAATCATCCTTGATAATGGCTAAAGATATAGCCGAAAGCGCTCGGAAATACAGAACATTCGGACAGTTCTTACACACTCTTTGTCCAGAAAAGAAAGCTCTTGTCAGAACACAAGAAAAATTAAATAAAAAGCTCAACCGTAGTACCTTGTCTGTCGTTTTTAATGAAACATGCATATATATATGTATATATATCTATATGTATATATATATATGTATATATATGTATATGTATATATATGTATATATATATACATATATATATACAGATATATATATACATATATATTTATATTTATATATATATATATATATATAT
The DNA here is from genome assembly GCA_903632075.3 of Acanthosepion pharaonis. Lineage (NCBI taxonomy): Eukaryota > Metazoa > Mollusca > Cephalopoda > Sepiida > Sepiidae > Acanthosepion > Acanthosepion pharaonis. The sequence goes on along the minus strand of CAHIKZ030000837.1, from coordinate 1,060,314 downwards.
ATATATATATATATATAAACTGTAAAATGCATGCATTAAATAGAAATTCATTGTGAATACTTACCGTTGTAATGATTTCTTCCTATATATATATTATCATTACTTAATTAGAAAATATTCATACAGCTAAAATATCGATTTAAATCACCAATAAATGTTAATTATCTTTTACAAATATACACCGTTAAACAAAACATGCCTTGGAATGTATTCCGATATCACAAATTAGTTGGTGTAATTTATAGCATCGGAAATATTTGATTTTGAAAATACCGAAAAATTTTCATTTTTAAAAATGCTAACTCTAAAAAAATCTATAAAATTAATTAATTGAAAACCAGATACATCTTCATTGTTCAGATTCCCGGAAATTCAACAATTTCTTGCACTTCCTGTTCTTGTTTCACCAACAACTGAATGTAGCTAGTAAAATATTTTTGTAGAAATAAACGGTGAAACTACTGCAAATGCAAATACTTACATTTCGTACCACCTATAAAACGACGCTTTAACGTTAATCTGATGACAAAACTAAAATCAATTTATTTTTTGAACAACTTAACTATAATATGATTTGCCAAATATAGTTTATTTGTAACATAATATCGTAGGATTAAGACATGTAACAGGAAATGTATCCAGATTAATATTTTAATAAGGGTTTCTAAGATGTGCATAAATTATATAAAAAAAAGGAAATATTTATTGATTTTTATCATAGTCCCTATGTCGTCAATCACTCATGAAATATTAAATAATTGTGCTTCTGATAATCGAAAAACAATCATTTTAACCATATTTTAATAATAATAATAATAATAATAATAATAATAACAATAATAATAATAATAATAATGATTATAATAATAATAATAATAAGTTTTCCTTATATTTTCTGTGACTGGAGTTGCATCAATTTTGCATGCATGATGGAATTGTTACACAATAAGTAGTTCATTTCCTTTGAGAGATTTACGGTTTATTACTGTGCCTGATAAGACATTTCTAGATTGTTCGGCGGAAAAAAAAATCTTTATCTTATGCAGATCCGCATAGGCATATTACGGAATGAAAGGGTTATATTATTATTATTATTATTATTATTATTATTATTATTTTTATTATTATTCCTACTCATCTTCTTCTTCTTCTTTTTCTTCTTCTCCTCCTCCTTTTCTTCTTTGTGTCGTCTTTCAGGATGTGGGCAATCTTGACTCTCCACAACTCTGTGTAGTTTGTAACGCTTAGTAATACTTTTTAGCAATCCCTTTTAGTCCTCGTTCGTTCAACCATTTGCACAAACCCCTATTTTACACAAGCCTTATTTACACCAAGCTCTTATTTTCACAAAATCTCGTGAGTGTCAAATTCTTCGGGTCCGCTTTATGACTCTGAGTACAAGTAGACTTTTTCTTCCTATTTTCCTTTAAACTGACACGTCCTTAAAATGTTCAATCTATTGTATTCTCAACATCTATATGTAAAACGCATTTCTATTGGTTTGTAAATTCTTCATCTTTGAGGAGATAGCTCAGTATTTCCTGCCATATCGAAGTACCGACATTACATAACAATGCATGATACTTTCTTTTTTTTTTTCGTTTCTAACAAAATAATCTTGTATCTTTCTGTCGTGTTTAGTTTTAGTAAGGACTCTTTCTCTATTCCAATCCGCTTTGAGTTTCAGATTCAAATTTTCCGTCCTCGATTAATCACTATATTTTTGTACTTGACTGAGTTCAAAAGACTTCTCCAATTTCTAGTTCGCATACTTGGTTGTTCATTTTACTGACAACATTACAGAGTATCCTCTTTCAATTGATGTTTAGTCCTATTCCTCTCGCTTTCTCTTACTACCTTCCTTAGTAATGTGTTAGTTTCCTTTCTGTGACTGTTATAAACACTGTGTCATCTGCATATGTTATGGTAAGAATGATGACGCCAATATTGATATGACTTATAATTCTCTCATCTCACTTCAAAGGGTGAATAATTCTGACGAGAAGAGACATCCTCGTCTTATGTACATACCAAAACCGCATTAGTTTGAAGAAAAAACATATCGCTGTTAGAAAGAAGTATAACATTTAGTGGATTTGAGAAGTTTATTAGAATTTTTATGCTCGTTTAATTTTAAAGATTGTATTAATTTTAAACGAACACAACAGTAACTGTTGGGTCAAAGAAAGCCGAATATTTCCTGCATATAAACGATTAACATCACTCTATATTTCTGTGATGAGGTAGTGTAACTATTTACCTTTTTTTTTATTGCTCGGACTGTTGTCATACTCACGACGTTACGGCTGTTGCTTCAGTATTCTCCGACCAACGACACATGGCCCAGTAGATAAACGCCTTCGTTGAAGTAATCCATTGCCTTGATCAGAAGACTTGGGCGTTCAATACCTAGCCAAAGCGGAGATTAACAAAAACTTGGAGAGTTGTGTCACTAAAGGGAAATGACTGAAAATGAAACTGTGATATCCGGAAGAGGCACGGCACGTAGAACGAGAATAATCTACCCCGGCAAGGAACAAAGATAAGGAGAAAAATCCGAACAATTAAATTTCCCACGAGCATTAAGGTTAATATCAAAACAATCCCTCGATTTTCTCTCCATAGTGTTCTAATTATTCATCTGTAGAGCCAATGCAACTTCGCTCAAGTCTCTTGGGGGATCGTGCAGCATTCATTTGCATTTTCGAATTAAGTCATAACAACGTTTCAGAGATTTTTCATTTGTTATTGAGAACTTTTTCTACAACTTTTCAAGAGACAAACTACGAGTTTGAGATGTCAACATGAAACAAG
>CAHIKZ030000837.1:1045000-1055000 GCA_903632075.3 Acanthosepion pharaonis | reverse complement strand
GAATACATGCGCACGCACACACACACACACACACATATATATATATATATATTATCGAATATATATTATCGAATATATATATTATCGAATATATATATTATCGAATATATATATATATATATATATATATATATATATATATATATATGTATATGTGTGTGTGTGTGTGTGTGTGTGTGTGTATGAAAAAAACTGTACTAGGTAGCGGTTTTCTAAAAATACAAGTTTGAAGAAAAACAACATTCATTTTATTAAGTTTTTATTTTCTGTCTTATAATTATTTCCACCCTCGAACGAAAACGAAGTTTTGTTAATAACTATTTTTTGGTGGAAAGTTGTTAGAAAATCAATTATGTATACAAATACCCATTGGATCTAGGTACCAAACACCAATTTTTTGAAGAATTTGTTGTAGTAATAAGAACATTATTAACGATTTCATGGGATGTCTTATACTTATTTCCACAACTGTATTATTGGTAATCCTATTATAAAATTGTATTGTTGGTAATTTCAATATAAATAGTTATGATAGGTCATTTTACTATAAATATGTATTGTTGGTAAATATAATATAAATATGTATTGTTGGCAAAATTTTTATATAAAAATGTATTACCAGCAATTTTACTTTAAAAAATGTATTTTTATACTTTCATAGTGTTTTGTTTTTGCTTGGTGGTTGAGTATTTGCCCATAGCTGTGACCTTAGGTGCTACCTCTCCAGTTCAGTGTGGCCCTGCGAACAACAGCAACTAATTTTGGTGCTACATTCCACAAAACCTTCTATCCCCCGATCAGAGTCCTTGCTGCCGTTTGTTGTTTATCCCCATAACCAACATTGCATATGATATGCCGTCAAAAATAGTAAATTCATCTGCAAAATTAAGCCATTTTATAACGAATTTTATATTTTGTTAAACTGGCTTCTGCGGTGTATATATATATAGTTGTCTTCAATTAATATCAGTTCGGAAAGGAAACCTTTTCGTGTGGTACAATGTTTTTGAAAACAGAAGCGTCAATACGACTATATATTTTATCTCATTTTAAAATTGTTATTTTAGTTAAAGTTCGCGTTAAAGCTTCGACTACGTAAGACTTTTTTTCCTTTTAGATACGACATGGATCCCCATGACATATGAGACTCTAAATCCATATCCAAGCTTTAATGCCATCTTGAAGAGTATGCCAACGATTGTGATAAAAATCGGTATACTATGTCCATATTTCATGCATTATCAACGCTCTAGGGGCTCTGGGTATTGAGATCACACGGAAGTTGTATAGAAAAATATATCAAAGGACTATTGGAAGAGAAGTAGCTCTCATTGAATTAAGGTCTTGTTCGGTTGCAGACAGATTTACAAAGGACTTACTTTCTCCGGATTTTCTTTCTTCCAGCTAGATTTAAAAGAAAATGTCATTCCTTTGAGTTAGGTTCAAAGTCTACAAGAAACTATTATTTTTTTTTTGTCTTTTAGAATGAGAAAGCCTTAATATACTGCATGTACAGAATATTTTATTATCTCAGACGTCATGGAGATTTCCACATTTATTCACATCGTGGAATATGTGCTAGAAAACTATTTAAAAACAAGTCATTACTTCTCTTACACTTATCACACTTAGTAATGCCTCTGCAGCTGTCAGTGCCAAACGTGATCAATTACGAATCGTAAAATTCTTGACCACTACAGCACGCTACAGTCGCTTAGCTCTTTGGTGAATTGTAAGCCTCTTCGCCTATTTAATGAAAATGGTGGTCTTTTATATATTGTATATACCAAAAGCAAGTAGAGGAATTGTGTTCGCTATTCTCAATTACATATAAGGATATGTTTTAAATTATTAAATTAAAAAAACGTAAATATTTAAAAATTATATGAGTCATGGATTAAAATTATATAAATGTTTATTTCCAAGACGTTATAAAAAAGAACAAACATTATTTTAACGTCTGCATATAGATGATAGGGAGTTAAGTAACTTAGAGATAAATATAGATAGAAACACACACACACACACACACACACACACACACACACACACACACACACACACACACACACAACACAAGCAAACAAACAAACTCGTATTCGAGGGCGTCTGGAGTATAGTTCTTACGCAGGCATCAGGTACTCCAGACCGATAACATCAGGTGGGAAAATTGACATATCGACGACGGTGAGAATCTGAGAATGGCCTCATAGTCAGAGAGCGAACTACTCGGCCATTTGCCCATATACATACACTGCATGCTGATGTGATATCAGTAATCTTTGCTAAAAAGAAAAGTTAACAATAGTAACATTTCTAAATCAAAAACACCTTCTGAATGAGAAATTAGAAATAATGACACGATGCATACACACACAAAAAGAATCCTTTTGAACTCGTTTGGACCAGAATGAATGCATGTAGTTTTAATATAACACCCACCTTGATACAATTTCAAAATCCCTTGCTTTTCTCCTCGCATTGTGCGTTTATATCTTTATTTTTATGTATTACAAAGTTTGGTAATTATAGGGCCCGAATCACCTGAAGATACAAAAGGCTGAAACTAAGGTAGCGCGGTTGGTTGAACAATTTTTTAATTTATATATATATATATATATATATATATATATATATATATATGTGTGTGTGTGTGTGTGTGTGTGTGTGTGTGTGTGTACAAAAATACAGAACGCACGCACGCACACACCCACGCACACACACACACACACACATACACATATATATATATATATATATATATATATATATATATATATATATATATATATATAGATAGATAGCCGTGATACAGCAAAACAGACCTTTATTTGGTTCAATTATAATATATATATATATATATATATATATATATATATAGTCCACGGAATGCGACAATTTACCTAATATGCAAGAAAATTGGATTAAAAAATATGAGAACACTTTATTGAAGAGAAGGGATAATAATAATAATAATAATAATAATAATATATATATATATATATATATATATATATATATATATATATATATATATATATGCATCAGTGCGTATGTATATGTGCGTGTGTAAATTGTGCTTTGTGACATATTGTGATAAAATATTTCAATGGAAAAATAAACATGTACTGAGAACGACGTGAATAGGATCTTAGAGTCTCACAAGATATCAACAAGGTCAGGTAATTCATGGAAAAATATTCTAAAACTTATATTCATCATTATACCGTAACATTTAAGTAGTTCTTCTATAGAATGTATGTAAGTAATGATGTATTTATCTGAAACGGATATTTTTTATTTTGTAATTTTCTATCATATCTTGTCCTTCTTCTTTTCCTCTATTTAATTGATTCTGACCACATCAATTTAATGAGAAATACGTCAAATCCTTCATTCTAAGTTATGTTACAAAAAACTAGATTTATTTTTCTGGATTATATTTTTTGGAATGATTCGCATAGATATAATATATAATGATATAATTGACACAATTTTGCATTTTTTGGGGCACGTTCTTTTGATATTACCAGCCCCTTATGACATCTAATAAAGAAATGCTTTTCGATACTGAATTTTATCAGTCCTAGTGAAAAATGTATTAAGCTTCATTCTTCATTTATATTTGTTTGCTCTTCATACGATTCATTTGACATAATAATCAAATCTTCTGCACATATTTTCTAGTATAATATAACAAGGAACCAGCAAACCGAAAGGCGAGCTACAGACAGTGATTATTCAGGATTATTCTTTTACTTTTATGTTCCGTGTCCCTTCTCGTAGTAGACGAATCATGGCTTACTATATTCCCCTATTAACCACTTTTATCATTGTGCCAAGCGTCCCAACCAACGTTCCACTATAAATCCACAAAAAAATCCGCTTGACACTCTTGTACTTTTTGTCTTTGATGTTCCATGTGAGTATCAGATTCTACAAGCCCTCATTGCTCATTATGTTTATTATACATTCTAAGTGTCTATTTTTGATTTTCAGTATTTTTTATTTCCATTAACCTTAAGACTTCTTTAATGCTTAACCGCTCAGTCCAATATATCCTTCTGTAGCTCTATATCACTGTTTCATATATTTTTCTCGTCAATTGCGAGGAGATTACCCAGGATTCACTTCTATATTAGAGTATTGATATGACGCAACATTTCAGTTCTTTTAATCTTGTAGCGAAATTGACTTTCTTTCAAAGATATCCTCATAAACTGCACCTATTAACTTTAGTCTTACCGGGCACAAGTGTGGCGTGGGCTTTGTATAAAATAAGAGTTTTAGCAAAAAATTGTACTTAGCATTCGTAATGCATTTTTGCTATACCAATTCCCGTTCTAATTTCGATATCGAATTTTGTACGTTTGTTTGTCTTACCAAATGGGAAATGCTTCTAATAAAAACTAAAATACCACTACAACCACTGATTCAACAACTTTAAGCTATCTGAATACAAATAGCGAAAGCAGTATGTAAGATCTTTATATGCAAGAGATTGCGAAACAATACAGGTTAAGAAGGTAAAATACGTAACTTAATCTAGACATACCCTGTATCCAATGGACACACAGAGACACATTTCCTTCAAACTATCTTGTGTTGGTAGCCATGTTCGCTGCAGGATCGTGTAACATAGATAAGGCATAGTTAGTTATATGCAATAATACCAAATACCGACGTTTCGTTATCGAATTGAATTTGCTGAAGCTTGTTTGGATAGATACATGCAGCTTAAATATATCGTATTTAAATGATACCACCCTGCAGCGAAAACGCATAATAACAAACTGGAGTTCGGATGTTACCTTATCGAAAGATAAATTTAACAACGGAAAAAAATAAAATTCGGAAAAATTATCTCTAAATTAGATTCCCAGTATGCAATAGAGCATCCGAAAATTGCAAAATAAATAAAAATTTAAACTGACAGGTTCTACGTTCATGTTCGTTGGGATATATATATATATATATATATATATATATATATATATGAGTGTGTGTGTGTGTGTATATATATGTGTGTGTGTGTATGTAAATATATATATATGTGTGTGTGTATATATATATATATGTATATATATATATATATATATATATATATATATATATATATATATATATATATATATATATATATATATATATATATATATATATATATATATATATATATATATATATATTAATATATGTATATATATATATATATATATATATATATATATATATATATATATATATATATATATATATATATATATATATATGTATATATATATATATATATTTATATATATATGTATATATATATATATATATATATATATATATATATATATATATATATATATATATATATATATATATATATATATGTACGTAAGAAAAACTCCATGGTTAAGTAATCATATTAATATAAACTATTAAAACTCATCCACAAAAGAGAGTTCAATATATTTACTATAGAGCATACAAATGAATTACATAAAGCTGAAACTCAGTTGTACCCACTTTTTTATGGCCATTTCGCTCCTCGTTATAAATTCCCTGCAGCTTGTCAATACTAAAACGTTTCATAAGGAATGAATCGTAACTTTTTTTTTTAATTTCAAAATAAAATAAAATTTTTAAATTACAAAGACTTTTATTTTAAATTTAAAAAAAAAAAAACCCAAAAAAAACCAAAAAAACGATACGATTGATTTTTTTTTGAAACTTTTTAGTATTGACCAGCTGCTAAGAATTTATACCGAGAAGCAAAATGTCCATACAAATGAGGTACAACTGAGTTTCCTTTTTATGTAATTCATATATATATATATATATATATATATATATATATATATATATATATATATATATATATATATATATTTATATATATATGATTTATTAATAGGTAAAAGAGCTTAATCTCAATCATATAGGGTATGTAGTTATATAAAATAGGTACTAATTTCAACACCAAGCGGCGATATTTTATGATTTTACGTCCTAGCCAGGTCTGATGATTGTATTGAAAAATGAAACAGACTGTCGTTGACCTCAGTGTCCAGCTATATATAATTACTATATTACTACTACACATCTATGGATTAGATATGTGCCCGTCTTGAGAGACAATGAAGTTTTGATCTTGATGATGTTTTAAGTTCAGCATAAGTTTCCCCTATTCGAGTATGGCAGTCTTATCTAAATTTTGTGAATTTTGTGCTATTTTACACAATCATCATTTTTTACACAACATATTTGCCCATTCAGTTATTACAGCGATATAATGAATACAAACATTTAATCCAGAAAATTATTTTTCTATTTCTGCATCCATCGAACCTCGTTGTAATTAAAGATATCATTATGCCATATCCAATTTGAGGTTGTTCGTGTTTTATTTTTATTTTTATTTTTTGTTATTGTGTCGTATTTTAAATTATATCCATCAACATACCTCCAGGACTGAGACAATGTTCCCCTATAGGGCGTTAAGTACAGTTCCAATGTGTTACTGTCGTCAAAGTAAATCCAGTATTCTCTGTCTATATGCTTCCAATCAATATAATTACGAACAATCCACGACCAAAACATATAATTTCAGATGTTGTTTCTTAGAAACTTTTCCTATATTTCGAGACAGGTTTTAATATTCGTAATTCGTTTAATTCGATACACGGATTAACCTCGATTCCAAACGTATAACATCAAAACATGGCAGTCGTTCTCCATCTACCGTTCTTATGTCTCTCCATCTGTCAGAGCAAAACGTGTTCAATTACGACTCGTTAAACTAGTGTTCGAAGCTAGTAGTCACTGAGTCCGTTGGTATATTCTATGCGTGTACGTCTATTCAGAAGGAAATATTGAGATATTTTTCTGGTTATATGTTACATGAGCTCAAATTCTGGCAAAGTATTTGTTGGTAATAACTAATTAAATATTATGTATAATGACACAGAAATACGTAACTTCAAAAAGTACACAATTTAAAATAATATGAAGTAAAGTGAATATGTACATACAGAAAGACTAACAAAGGAAATTACTTAAAATAACATAACTATTGTTTAACTTTAAATACTGGAAGTATATATATATATATATATATATATATATATATATATATATATATATATATATATATATATATATATATATTTGTGCGTGAATTCTACATATATATATGGCATTATAATACTTCTATAATAGTATAAAAAACATTGTAATAATTCTATATTATAGATAATAATAATATAATATAAATGTTGTCCGTAACGGTTTCTCTCCTAGTTCCTTTCTCACTAACGCAGGTGTTCTCCAAGGCTCTATCCAGGGCGCTATGCGCTACACTGTTTCTGAACTTCATTAACGATCTTTCCGATGTCATCAGTTCCCAAGTAGGCATCTATGCAGAAGACACTACTATTTACTCCTTCCTCAATAGCAAATATGGTATCGCTTACAAAACTAACCTGGCCGTTGGTCTCTCATCTGTTGTTCACTAGAGCAAAAATGGCTGATTAATTTTAATAACTCAAAAACAAAATTACTCTTGCTTTACTCACCACAGAGAACCCTCTTTGCCTCCCATTAGAATATCTGATGCTCAACTCCACGAGTGCGCCACTCTGTTAACTGTTTGGTTTCACAGTGTCCGCTGACCTGAGATGGAATCAATAGCTTCATCAATGGACCTCGAAACATTGAATCAATAGCTTCAACTTCCGCAAGGAAAATTAGTTCTCTATGTTGCGCCAGGAAGTATAAAATCTATAAATCAACCATTCGCCCTTGTATGGAATACTTCTGCCATATATGGTCTGAAATTTTCGTACTGATCTGCGCAGTGTAAACAAACTGGCGCCATATTTGTTATCAGCACTGTGATTTGAGTGTGCCAAATTATTAGAAAAGTGTAAGAATTTAGTGAAAAGATAGGCCATAAAAACAGTTTAAGTGATGCTGAAAAGAAAACTATCACCTCAGAACTCTCAAAAGGCAAATCTACCCTAGAAATTTCTAAAATGATAGGGAGGTGTCATCAAACAGCGAAAAAGTTTACCACCGACCCTACACAAGTACGCAAAAGGGCAGATAAAGGCAAGCCGATGGTTATTTCACGTCGTCTCATGTCACGACTTGAACGAGAGGCCACGAAGAACCCTGGACTTACCAGTCAAGAGCTTTTCAGTCGCATGGGGATCCTACTGTGTCTAAAAGTACTCGGTGTCGGTATCTGAGGGAAATAGCAACAACAGTCAAACTTGTATCGAAGCCTCCGTTGACGAGAAATCACATTCAAAATCGCTTGAAATGGACCGAGGACAATATGAAGATTGACTTCTCTAAAGTTTTGTTCACAGACGAAACTCGAGCAACACTTGATGGGCCAGATGGATGGTGCAAAGGCTGTTGTAATGAACGGACAGAATCGTCATCAGCATTTGAGACACCAACAAGGCGGTTGAGTCATAATGATATCGGGTGGTATTATTGGAAAAAAACATTAGTGGGCCCATGGAGAGTACCAGATAGCGTCAAAATGACTCCTAATGCATACATAGCGTTTATGAAGGAGCATCTTGAACCATGGATGAAAAGGCAAATAGTTGCCTTCAGAAGGGCCATTGTTTTCATGCAAGATAATGTTCTCTCACATGCTGCTCACAAGACGACAATATTTGAAACATTTAGGCTTCGATGGACCTCGAAATATGAAGTGGCAAGCAAATTCTCCGGATTTTAAGCATTACGCCCCGAGCAAGGCATGAAGCCACTAGGATGCAGGGGGTTGCAGAAGATTTGGAGCGAGGGCAGATAGGAGTGATAGAAGAAAGGATGAGGAGAGGGATAGTGGATAGATCAAGGTAACTGGAGATGTCGATGGACATTACATTTGAATAGTTGGAGATTATAGCTCTCAGGGAAACAGTAATTGGGAAGGGTGTTCCACAGGCGAGGGGTGCGAGTTATGAAGCTATTGGAGTAGAAGACATGGCTATATTTAAAAGTTTCTACAGTGTAAGGGTGGGAGCGGGATGCCAGCCTTGTAGGGCACTTGAATTCATGGAGTCTGGGAACTAGTGAAAGCAGCTCATCGGAGCAATTACCATGAAAGTATTTGTAGAAAAGACAGAAAGAGGCGACGGCGCGTCAGTGAGAGAGTGACTGTAGACCAGACGCCAGGTAAGGGCCAATTATATTACATATCCGTCTCTAAACGGTGTCAAGAACTCCGTGGTAAACAGAAGGTGCCCCAGACCATATATGGCAGCAATACTCCATGCAAGGGCGAATGGTTGATTTGTATATTTGATGTATCGATTCCGGAGAGAAAAATTTCCTGGCGCGGCACAGAGAGCCAACTTTCCTCGAGGTGGAAGAAGCAAGTGACTCAATGTATTTGTTCCATCTCAGGTCAGCAGTCAGCGTGAGACCGAGCAGACGCAGGGAGTTGCTCTCAAGAATTTAACTATCAGACATTCTAATGGGGGGCAGGGAAAGATATCTATGGTGATTAATAGAGAGTAGTTTAGTTTTTGAGTCGTTAAAGTTGACCAGCCAATTCTTGCCCCAATTAACAACCGATTGGAGGTCCATTTCAAGACGCACGGCAAGGTTAGTTTTGTCACCGACACTAGATTTGTGTTTAAGGCAAGAGTAAATTGTAGTGTCGTCCGCGTAGATGGCAACTTGGGAATCTATGGTGTCATGAAGCGAATACTGTACGCCAACGGACGACAATTCAGGAGCAACGCTGAGTTGTGGAAAGCAATTCTTAACATATATCACGGTATTACAGCAGATGACATCCTACAATTAACAAATTCTATGGATCGTCGACTTCTTAAAGTAATTTCAAAACAGGGAAAGCACATTCACTATTAATTTGTTTAAAACTGTGCCTTTGTTTGTATCTGTTATTATTTGTTTGATTATCTTATTTATTAGCTTCTTTTGATCATAAACATTCATGTGCAACATTAATAAATGTTTTGTT
>CAHIKZ030000837.1:937500-1042500 GCA_903632075.3 Acanthosepion pharaonis | reverse complement strand
ATATATAATTACTCGGCACGCATATATAATTGTTTACACAAGCACACACGCATATACACATATATACATATACATTTTTTCAGATCGATCTTTATATAAATATATACTTGCATCTACTTGTTTCTACTTGCTTCTACATTCCGTAAGATTTCATAAATCACTTGAGTGGAAATTGCAGATTAACAACTTTCAATCGATGCCTGGCTTTGAAGGCACACGTCCGGGCCAAATGTGGACAGACAGCGGCATCGAAGTTGACCATAGCCAAAGAGACGAATTATTTAATAGCCTTGTTGGCTCGGCATGAAATATTTTAATAGTTCTTATCATCTTCGTCCTGCTTCTGAAGTGATTACTTCAAGATTCTTAGCCGAAAATTAAGTGGCCTAAACGACATTTTACTGTCAGATTAACTTACAAAATTTTTATTGATGTTCCTCACGATGGTCAGCGTTGAGTGCTAGCAAGGCAGAAGGATCCTCCGTTGATGTCTTTCCAAACTAGAGAACCACATCTGTCAATAAATTCTCGATAAAATTTAAAACAAATCCCCCAACTTTGTTCATATACGCATGCCTATTGGTGGTAAATATTCGTCCTCTCGCCCATAAGTGTATATTCGCTCCTATAGATATTTGCTTTAGTCTGGCATGAGGCCAGAAAAGAGCTATCAGTCCTTGTATAGAAATTATTATCTAGATTATTTAAACTCGAACTGTTAACACTTTCTTTTTTTGTTACTATGGAATCAAGGGGAACAATATTCTCCATAGCTTGAATAAAGTGTTCAGTTTGAAATTCTCAGAAGGTTACATAGAACATCAAGCAATTGATAAAGGCCAGAAGGTACAAAATTGTAAATGTTTCGATAATAAGATATATAAGGACAATTGTCCGAGTGTATATTATTAAAAAAAAGAAACAACATAAGGATAATAGTATAAACAACCTAAATATAGATGGTCCCTCATCCCAGATAATCGGACATAAATTGCAGTCATAATTGCTTTAGAAAATGTCAGCAAAATTCGGGGCCAATCAGGCACTATTTGTATAAAACTGTGTCCCTTCCAGTTAAGGTCCTGGGTAAGACGATAAACTACATCCGCGTCCTGGGTAAGACGATAAACTACGTCCAGCAGCAAGGACCCTGATCAGGAGGTTTTGAGGAGCGTGGAACCACCTCTTAATTGCTTGTGTTCCCAGGTCCACCCTGACCCGGGGTGATAGCACCTGTTAGGGTCCCAGCTATTGGCAAATATTTAACACCCAGACTACATCCATGTCCCGGGTAAGCCGATAAACTACATCCAACAGCAAGGCCTCTGATAATACGTTTTTGAAAAAAAATAATGTTGCCAGCTATAAATTTTTGAAAAAAGTAATATTACCAGCTATACGTTTTTGAAAAAAATATTACCAACTATACATTCTTGATTAAAAAAAAATATTACCAGAAAAAAAAAGTTGTCGGCATTAAATGACCCATTGAGGTTTATATGCCGTAAAATAAACCAAACCAAACCAAACCTTCCAGTTAAGAAGACGCGATTCATGTGCTGATTGCTTTTGCAACAGCTAATCATTGTTTGAGACAAAGAAATATTGTATGCCTTCGACTTGTTAATTAACTATATATGTGGACACGACAGTTTTATAACTGACATGTTTCTTGAGCCTGATCACCCATGAGAAATTACTTTGAATATATGGTACACAAATCTGAACATAATATATTGTGATATTAAACGTGGAAGAAATAAAACTAAACAAAAACAATACACTGAAGAGAGAAAATGTTTCTAAAGCAAAAAGGAAGATTAACAAAATAATTTCCTGTTGTCTGGGAAAAAAATGTCAGGTGTTGGGATCCATATTAATTTTTAACGTTACTTTTAGTAGGTAAATGTATTTGATACTCCATTCTTTTTTATGTTCTTAAACAGTGAATTTAATAACAATCAGATTTAGATTTCCTAATAATGAGAGATTGTAACTCCGGCAGGAATTGAACCTGTATCCGAAACTGATAGAGCCACGTTTGAATTACCTGTTAACCATGTTCACCATAGTCTATGAATATAGAATACAGCGCAGTACGTAATCTGTTCAATGAAACAACGTTAAAGATTAACACTCACGAGTCAGACACTCTACTGAATCTGACTATATCGCCAATACCACCATCAGCTGTTCCGTAATTCTTCAGTCTTCGATATTAAAGGCTGGCAGTAAATATTCGGGAAAAACATGGCCGCCTTTATACTCATCGCATTGAATATTTTGAGCCTTCTGATTGGTTAACTCTTCTATTGGTGAACTATAAAAAGAGTCAGCTAAGTTTGGCTGGCTCACTAGTACACCAAGGTACCCTGGAGACAACCTCAAAGTGTGGAAACACTTGTATGAGGCTAAAGAGGCCTACCCTGAAATAAGGGTGTTGGAGTTGGAAAATTCCAATTTAAAGAAATTGAATCACTTTTGTTCAGGGAGGGTCCCGGTGTTACTCCATCCCTCACTATATAGGGCAGTTAAGCTAACGTACCCCACGGACGTCGGCGGTATTGTCCTGGATGGTCGGATGACGACGGAGTTGGGAACAGGAAGCCTGGGACAATCCGTCGGGGTCCTGACATCTGCAGATTTCCGCCCCGTATGTGAGTAGGTTTTTGTACTTATTCTTTTTTTAGTTCCCACGTACTCTTGATGCGAAGGTGGACCTTGTGCATACCGATGCCGAGGGCCGGTTGATCGTGGCCGATATTGCAGTGAAAAGTGGTTCGTTCCGAGTCTTTGCGGTTTATGCGCCCAATGACCGGGAAGAGCGCGTCTCGTTTTTTCGGCGGTTGGGGCAGTTCCTAGTCGATTCGACGCGCCTAGTCTTAATGGGGGACTGGACACCAAGTTAGACAGGGGGATGGGTGCTAGCGGGAGAAGGGGCGATCGCAGCCTGGTTGATCTGATCGACGATTATGGTCTCGTCGATAGATACCGGGTCGATCATCCCAGGGGAAAAATGTGGACGTGGGCTCTTAATTGGCCTTTTGATAAGGTAGTTAGCTACGTTGACAGAATGTTAGTTAGAAGAGCCGACATAGATCTACTAGACTGTCCCACGTTCCACTGGTTAGGCTATTTGGACCACAGACTCGTTTGTGCCCGGGTGGCGTTAGGAAATAGGCCTAGAATGGCTGGATACTGGACGTTCAATCTGTCTTTACTGGACAGGCGGGACTTTCAAGAACATCTAACTAGACTAGTGCAGCGGGAGCTAGTGGGGGCGGTTATCGGGAATAAGTGGTTGGAGCGACTTAAGTCTAGGATTAGGTCTTTCACCAATGATTTCAGCAAACGGCTCGCTCTAGATAGAGCTGAAAAGGTGAAGACGCTTAAGGCTAATTTTTCCCGGGCGGTGGCTGGGGGTATCCCCTAGAGATAGCCTTAGCTAGGGAGGCGCTGGATCATTCGAATAGCGAGCGTTACATGGGCCGGGTAATTAAACATAAGTTAGGCAAGATGTCTTCCGAAGCGGTGAATTTGGGCGCAGATCTTCGCAGGGAAGAGGTGGCGATCGTTACATTCGTGAAGTCAAATCCCGGGAGGGACGTACTCTTCGGGCCACTGACGATATGTGCGAGGCGTTTCGGCGCCATTTCGAGAGCCGGTTTACCAACGAGCCTGGTATCCGTGAGGAGGAGTTACGCAGCTATTTGGCTGAATTTCGTCGGCTTTCGCCGACTGAAGCGGCTAGCTGCGAGGGAGAGATCACGGAGGGCGAAGTCTACGCGGCATTGAAGAAAGTCGGCAGAGGCAAGTCGCCCGGTCTGGATGGTTTACCCTCTGAACTGTACTTGGGGCTGTCGCACATCTTTGTTCCGATTTTACTGCAGTGTTCAACAACTGGTTTCCGTCGGGGTCCATCCCCAACCGGATTACCAGGAGTGTGATCACTTTGTTGAAAAAGGGCAAAGGTGATGGGGGAACCTAGATGATTACAGGCCCATAACTCTGCTAAACACAGAGTTAAAAATTTTGGCCAAGATCCTGCAGGAGCGTTTGCAGTCAGTTGCCGAGTCTCTGTTGGGTCCTGAGCAGACTTGTTCTGTGAGGGGCCGAACAATTCAGAGCAACCTGCATCTGATCCGCACGATCATAGAGGGTGTAAAAAAAGACGAAGAAGCCGCGCTAATCAATTTGGATCAGTCCAAGGCATTTGATAGGGTCGACAATCGCTACCTTGCTACTGTCCTGCAGGTCGCTGGATTCGCACCCAACTTCTGCCGCTGGATTAGCCTCCTGTATCGCTCCCCCAGTACTGTGGTACAGGTGAACGGAAAGTTGTCGGACGCTTTTGTACTGTCTAGGTCGGTTCGTCAGGGTTGTCCACTGTCGCCTCTCCTTTATGCTTTGGCGTTGAAGCCATTCCTTCGCCAGCTGAAGGATGAGGTGTGCAGTCCGGCCCTACGTGGAATCGCCGCTACTGGAGGGTCTCGAGCCAGGGTTTCCGCGTACACCGATGATGTATCTGCTTTCGTGTCGTCTGCAGCGACATTAAGGCGGTACAGAAGGTGCTTGATCGGTACGAGAAGGTGACAGGGGCTAAGATAAACCGCGACAAGTCGTCCGGCTTGCGGTTAGGTGCCTGGAAGGAGGTCGCTCTTCCGGGCCGCTTCGGTTGGACGGACGGTCCTGTCCGCCTTCTTGCAGTGTGGTTTGGACCCGAACTCCAGCTGGAGAAGAATTGGTCTTAAGTACGAGCAAAGGTCGATTCTGCCGGTCAGACTTGGAATCGACGGACGTTGTCCGTGAAGGGCAGGACGGAGGTGTGTGCTACATACATTTTCCCCCTGATTCTTTATCGATTGTCCGTACTCCCTCTCTGTGAAACCCACTGGAAGGCGCTCGAGCGATCCCTCTTCCATTTTATGGAGGGGACGCGTGAATAGGATCGACAGACGAGTCTTCACTAAACGTCCGTGTCATATGGGGCTGGGAATGACACACCTCATGAGTCACATCCGTGCCTCTAGGTTGGCTTTCCTTCGTCGCGTATTGACTGGAGGAGATCCGATTCTGGAGGGGATAGTTAGGGACGCGTTCCTTGGCCTTACCATCAGTCCACACCTCTCTCGGGTCGAGCGCCGTCGTAAACCCCGGGATCAATTGGTTTTCCTTCGCGAGTGTCGGTCGGCCTTGACGGCCGTTTCCAGGTCCAATGACCTTTCTCGGCCTAGGAAGGTCTTCTATCGTGGATTAGTAGAGGGGCCCGCGAAGGATCCCTTACGAGATACGCTCGGCTTGTCGGAGGAGGAGTATCGCTCCTACTGGTCTTGGGCGCCAGCGGCGGATTACCTCACTAACCCTGAGTTTTCGCTTAGCTGGCGATTGGCTCAGAATCGGCCGCCTCTCAACGACAAGTCTTTCATATGGGGCTTGACGTATTCGCCAGACTGTGAAGGGTGTGGCCTTGGTTTAGAAGAAACGGCTCCGCACGCCTTCTATCATTGCCCCCGTGTCCGCCCCTTAAGGTACCATGTCGGCGAACTGACGGCTCCTCTCGCTCCCGAACAGCTTGTGTCCATTGATCGCGCATACGCGTGTGACAATGTGTCACCCCCGTATTCCGGGGTGAGACGGAGGTGTTTCTGACGCTGATGGTCACGGCTCGAATGGTGATCTGGACGACGCGGAAGGAGGAATTCTACCGAGGCAATCGTCTTTCTTATCAGGATCTAATCCGATTCGTTGAGCATCAGCTCAAGATGAAGATTAGAACTGATAGAAAACGATTGCATTCGACAGTCTTTAGTGAAAGGTGAGTAAAAGATGCGTGCTTGGTTCGTGTGAACGGGTCTAGCCTTGATTTTCTCTTCTAGGTCAACCTATGGCACATCGGGGTGGTTTCCTGTGGAACCCTCTCCTTGGTTAGGTTAGACAAGCTTTTGTGTACCTAGTTAATGTGAGTAAGTGTTGTTCCTGGCCTGTATCGCAGCCGCCATTTTGGTTATGATTCAGGTCGAGATTCCCAATCTCCCCAGTTTGTTTTGGCCGGCCTTTCATCTCGACTGGGTTAGTTTTACATTTTCCCATGCCCCTGTAATATTTTATCCTTTTCCCACTCCCTTAGCGAGAGCGACTCTTGATTTTGTCCAATGGGCTGAATTCAGCGGCCTCTCTATTTTGAGGGTTGGACGGTCCCTACTAACATCAATTATGTTTAGTTTGTATTTTTTGTTAATTTTTAGTTTCTTATTGGGTTCATTTCCCCTTCCCATCATTGTATTCATCCATAGAATTTTAAATTACATATATATCATCATTATATTTTTATGGTGTGGGGCGCGTTTTATAGCCCCCCCCCCTTGTGAGAATGTGGTATTATGATGGTTGGAGGATTGATTGGTGATGGACGAGTTCTTGTGGTGAATGGGTAATTGTAATGTATGAATAGGTCGTGAATCTGATTAGCTAGGTATAGGATAGTTAGTGTGGACCAGCCTCTACCCCTCTCCTTTTTGGCCTTGTGCCGCAATTCTGTACAACTGTACTGAATAAATCTCCTAGTACACCAAGGTACTCAAAAATTCCAACATTACCTATTCAAGGAATACACTTTTTCATGTTAAGTCTTCCCTGAATTTATATCTGCTTATAACAGTAATAAGGTCGGATAAAAAAAAAGCCCTTAAAAATATCACTATCGTTTTTTGTTTACATTTCTGTTACGAAAACTCAATCTAACAGAAATAGATTCGTAGAAGTCCTAGTTAAAAATATGATGTTGTCGACACCCGCTTGCATTCGAGCATCGGGATCGTCATCATCTCTTTCCCTCACTCTCACTCACTCACTCTCTCTCTCTCTCTCCCTCTCTCTCTCTCTCTCTATTCCCTGTCTCCCCAAACTCAGGTGTTGGAGATGGCTGTGAAACAAAACAGTTTGACAAGTCTGTTTGCGTGAATTTGATTTTTGGCGGGTAAATCTATACGACGGAGAAGCTTACACACTTAGGCTGAAGAGTCTCCCGCGCGGCGTAGGGGGGGGGAGTGAGACAGTCGAGTCCTGAAGGAACACTCCACATAGAAGACGGTGATTTAAAATAATTATAAAAAAAATCCAATAAAAAAAAAATTAAAAGCAGATATTAATAAATTATTTATAATCTTATAGACTGTTTTTTTTTTTTTTTACTTTTTTGCTGTTTTATTTTATAAACTTGTCAGAATTTTCATTTATTAAATTGCTTAAAATGACTTGATTTACGATCTGGCTTGACAGATATTTTTTGCGCACATCCGATTTTCAGTATGACTATACCGCCTTTTTTTTTTTTTCATTCCAAAGAAATATCTTTGTCTGTGGAGAGGAGCCAAATTCTTAGCGTCACTTCATAATGCTCGTTTTACACATTGCATATTCTCATGTCACGCTTTCGCTGCTTTGCTCGAAGCCAATTAAAATATTCTTTTGTTGCAGAAAGCAAAACATTTTGATTGGCGGACACTTGATTCCGTCTCAACTACCCGCTAGCTATGCGTTCCCAGTAAGTGCACCATGTGCATAAGATGAACAGGCCCCTGCAAAAATAGGCAGAAAGAACAAATAGATAACAACGTGCAGGTATAAAATATTAGGAATTATCATTTGGATAAGCGGTTAGTGTAAAGGATATCGACGTGAAAAGTGGTATAAGCAAAAAATCCAATTATCTAGTTAAGTTCGGTTTTGCACTAATGTCGTGTGAAAGGCATTTAGCCTCTTTTCAGTCACCATCCAAGTATGAATTATAGTGCAGTCTTAACTAAGTGGCAGACAGTCTCAGAGAAAAAAATTCCTGAATTCTAAGCTGTGGTGAAAGTATGGCCAAACAAGTCTATTTTTATACTTAGAATCCATAGTAATTCTCGTGGAATAAGAAAACAAATCTGTGGATATTATGATCCTGAAGGAACATAATATGAAAAAAATTAATTAACGATGCCACAGAAAAACCGGTGAATATTCTCATATATATATATGATTACAACAATACATATATTTTCGTTGTCCTCTTATTACTGAGAGTAAAAACAAGAACAAAATCTATTCCATACCTGAGGATGTCTGTAGGAACAGACGAAAGCTTGTAAAAATAATAAGAACTTATGCAACAGAAATTTATAAAAACAAGGATCTTTTCATTCATAAACAGGTTCGGGTTTTTGTATATTATTTGAATTGTTCGCGACGATGGATTTCTCGCCAATTAAATCATTAACCTTTGTATTTGTCTTTTGTATGAATAATTCATGAATATATATATATATATATATATATATATATATATATATATATATAACAACTTACTAAACTTGATTTATATAGACATTAAAATTCAATTACACTGGAATATACAAAATAAAATATATCTCCGGCAACATTTTCGTTTATATAATAGGCTCAATGCTACATTCAAAATTTTTCACACTCGAAGAAGGAAACTGTTTTATTACAATTCTAATCATTACTTTTTAAAACAATAAATATTGAAGGGAGAAAGTAGTTAAAATAAAGCCGCTGTGGTGGGAAAACAGTCCTTTTGACACGCCCTTTTTATGGGCGCCAAGTTCCATGTTTGCCAAATAATTTTTCATTTAGAGAGAAAAGCCATGAATAATAATATTAACAGTAAAAGCAACAGGAAAGAAAAATTCTTCAAAATTCAGACTACCTACTGCCATATTCAAAAGCCTCTAAACTGCCTTGTCCTTATGGGTAATGTATTATTTTTTAGCTCTATACAAGACGAAAAGTCAGTATGTCTCTTACTAAATATTGTCAAGGCAAATGTACTGACGAAATATATTCATTAGTCCCACCAATTCAGAGAATTTCATCTTAAATCCAACTTGTAATTTATAATGGGAGGAATATTTCCATTCCGTAAGTATTCCAAGGAATTCCGAAGGAAAGTCCATTCGGATAGCTTCGTCCCAAGAACAGCCGCTTTGTTAGCAAACTCCATTAAACCTCACAAATATGCTTACCCAATCGTTACAATCTGAACCTTTTCAGGTCTAGGGTTAAGCGTTATATTTCTTACAGATCCTCAAAATCTGTAATTATTCCCCTCCCAATAAGTTATTATAAAAACACCTACTTTGAGTGTGTCTTGGGCATTGTATTGTAGGAATAATTAATAAAAATAATTCAGCGGGACTGTTGTCCTACAAATGGACATATTTTGTCGTTAGTTTCTATGAATGCGTATGAACACACTGCATTAGCGGGAACTTGGTCACATCGCGTTATTACGGGGGAAGGATGAACAAAACTATTTAGGTACCTTAAACAATTTGTCCCCCACCAAAAAAAAAAAAAAAAAAAAACACCAACAACAAAAAAACGAACTTATCAAATTTTCAGTGTTGACTCGCTCTAACAAAGATGTGTGGACATGTTTTGCTGCTGACAATGGTTAATGTAAGAAAAAATTTTAAAAATCTATCTTTTTCTCATTCTAATTATTTTATTAAATTGTAATTTATTCTTTGGTCAAAATCAAAATGTGATGGTGCCATTTCAAATGTTACTAAATGTAAGAAAAATGACAGGATGTAGATAGGCATGAGGTACGTTTTCATATATTTAAGTGTGGATATTACTGACACTTGGAAGAACAGGCACACGCGCGGTTACTTCCCTGAACTTGACAATTCTGACTCCATCAAGAGTCAAATCTGGTCAAACTCTGCCTCACCTCCAAGCAAATATTTTTTACCTATATTTGCATATAGGGGAAAAAATCAAAATATTACAGAAGCTTTATTTTTCAGTTTTGTACAGGATGCTACTCATGTATTTTAACGCATTTAAGATTTTATAGCTATAGTATAACATACAACCTTACAAATAAATAAAATTGCAAAGTTGCGGAAGCTTCATTTTTCAATATACTTACAAAGGATCATTCGGTTGGTAAGGATGAATGTACGAGATTCATGGACGATTGAAGTTTATAAGCAGTAAATTCGACCTTACCAACCGAACGATCCTTTGTGGCCGAGAGGTGGCCGAGAGGTTACGCACGTCAAGCTAAATGACGGTTCCGTATAGGATGCAGGTTCGAATCCTGTCAAAAGACGAATATTTTCTATGAAAATTTCTCGGACATTCAGGCCGGTAAATGTTATTTAATACTGTTTATTATAAACAGAGCATTTACTAAAATACTTGTATCTATAAAAAGAATGTTAAACATAAAAATGTCTTTAATAAATTGTCGGACTTTGTCCATTTCTTAATGTATTGATAGATGTGTAGTTTCCTCCAAGTAAGTCACCCATTACTGCGCGAAGTACTCAATCGAGAACATGATGTTGACAGCCAATGAATTGTGGTTCTTCCAATTTCTTTTGAGCAAATAGTCTTTGTAACTGAATGACAATCTCATTCCTGATTCCCGTGTTCTCATTCGTACTGTCCACAACAAACCCATTATGCTTCTTCATAATTTATATTCTTTCAGCACAGTTGTTATTCATTTGACAACAGTATCCGTTTCATCATTTGGTAGATGTAAAGCTTCTATCTTAATTCCTCTTCTTTCATTCTTCAAAACAAGCACTTGGTAATCTTGAACACCAATATGCCTTCCAACAAAATTTTCTAAGTGTGAGGTTTTTCTTTCATTTCTTCTTTATGTTTAACAACATGTTTCATAGTGGATCTGTAAAGACCAGATAAAGAAGTCAACGTCAATTCCTTCTTAATATAATTGCTAACAACGTTTGCTGGTTATTAAGTTTGAAGATGTTATTAATTTCGTTGCAGTTTTGGTTTTGCTATAATTCTTCCTTTTTCTTGTGGACTATTATTCAGAACTTTCTGACTCTTCATATACACACTCTCACTGGGTCTCTGGTTGGGTCTTTGATTCAGAATTTGTTGTCACTTTTTTTCTTTTGAATGGATGGATAGTCTTGGAAGAAGCAAACATTTCATTTGTATATCCAACATGTCCTTTAATTTCGAATAGGAGATTCGTCTGTACTTACTACAAAGCTATTCAACATTTTATTTTGTGATGTCAAAAATTTAATTCAATGAATCAAATTTTCCTCGTTTCATAAATTCAACTGAAGTGTTCAGCAATTCACCCATTTCGATTGTAAGACATGAGTTGATAACTTTAGGAAATTTATTTTCTTTTGTCAGAAACTTGTTGCTTAAAAAAGATTCTGGCAAAAGAAAATAAATTTAATAGGATCATGCCTTCTTTTGATGGGCGCTCCAAGGAACGGACAGAGATAATTTGAGTTTTGAGGGATACTCTGCTTTTGCTTTCCAGTGATTGTCCTTTTAGAGGAATAGTTCTTTTTTCTTATAAGATTTTTGAAATCTTATGGAATTCTTCGTCCAGGTATTTTGGTTTCTAGCATTGGTAGAATCACGTTTTTATGAAACATAGGTCAAATTCTTAGAGATCTTTCAGTACATCAATCAACGATGCTCAAACTGGAAGCTTATAAACTCTGAAACAAAAAAAATATTTGATAACAAACACAACATAATTTCTCCTTTTTTAAATGACAAAGCTACCAGCACTCACTCCTAAAGAATTCCACAAAATGCACGTCATAATTTACTAAAAAACTTCCAGAAATTTCTGGAAAGTTCTAGAAGAATCCAGAAAGTCATAGTACTGATATAATTATGCAGAATTATAGAAACTTCATGTTTGGGGTAAAAAATGTTTTAAAATTTAACTGAATTAAATACTTCTTCATTATTATTTTTTTACAAAAGTCCGCTGAATTATGATACAAGAAATCACTTATTTTATAATATATATATATATATATATATATATTTAGCACACTAATCAAGATAATAAGGACGTTAAGACGCAAGGTGTTACTGCGTATTAAAGAATACAAGAAAATGAATATTAAGGAGAGAGAACACTAACACAACAGAAATTATAAAGAGCCGACATTTACATTAATGTATGTTATGGTTCACTGAGAAGCAACAAGCTGGAAGACAGTTCCACACAGAAGAAATGCGAAAGAAAGAACTGTTAACATAGAACTTACGATGACGTCTGTCCAATTCAAGTGAAAAATGATAAGAAATTGCTGCTAATCAATTACTACACTTAAATTCAGAAATTCGAGGTAACATTAAGGAAAGTAGACCACAATAATTATCACGTAATTTTTTTTATAGAAAAAGCACAGGGAAGCTACATTAAAGCGGTGTGAAAGCCTAGATGCCAGATTAGGATCTATATCATTGCAGTTAGTATTTAGGTTTTAGCTAGAATATCTAAATATATAGCCGGATCACCTTGCCAAATTTGGGAGCAAGATTAAAAATACACGATGTGTAGGCTTATATATATATATATATATATATATATATATATATATATATATATATATATATATAATAATGAGAATATATTTTAAGGTATAAAGTGATAGGGCGTATATAAATTTTTAAAGTGGTCAGCGGCGATAGTCTATTTAATGCTTTAACTGCACATAACCTTCGTTTCACCAGTCAGGACTATTGATGTGGCGGACAATAAGTGTTTATAATACCGTACTACAATTATACAACCATGACACCGGAAGTAGAAAAGCTGGGATCTGTAGAAAAAATTCTCCATTGGGGGTCCTATATATATATATATATATATATATATATATATATACACACCTCAATATATTTATTAATGACATTTTTATGTTTAACGTTGTTATTTATAGATACAAATATTTAAGCAAATGCTCTGTTTATGATTTACAGTTTATTTTACCGGCCTTAAACATTATTAAATATTTTCTATGAAAATTTCTCGAATTCAGGCCGGTAAATGTTATTTAATACTGTTTATCATAAACGAGCATTTGACAAATATTTTATCTATAAATAACAACTTAAACATAAAAATGTCTTTAATAAATAAATTGTCGGACCTTGTCCATTTCTTAACATACACCTCAATATATATTTCTGTTCTGCTGTTTAACATCATACTGCTATATATATTTAACATCATACTGATATATATATATATATATATATATATATATATATATATATATATAAAAAAACATTAGGCAGCATATGATTTACATACAAAGAATAATCACACATAGAATTAATCAAGTATCAATGCGATTATTGGCGACATCCATCGCTAGAAAACATAATATATGCATTAAAATCCTGTTCATCCATAGTGAGAGTTTGATCCTTGAAGAAAAACTTGTTGTCTGTAGTTTTCAGTTTATTTGATGTTAAAATGCTAGTACTTACGGACAGTCTTCCATCCATCATCAGGCATGTGTTTTTTTCCTTATGAAATCAAAAAACTTGAGACGATATACCTGTATGTCGACCGAAAGATGTTTTTGAATATCTGCTATTATTGACGGTTGTAAGATATCGGAACTTGCAAAGACGCAACGCTAACTTTTTCAAAATTTTAAGTGAGAATTTTATTTAAATATTTCTTGTGATGTGTTAAATCCACGTATTCTATTTTTTTTAAAGTGTATTCAGCTTTTATGTCATGAACTAAGTATATAGTTCAATAATATAGTGTAATGTCATAGTAGTAATTTTTTTTTATAGGAATTTTTTTTATGTACTGCGGATCGATAGTTTTTAATAAACATAAAACATTAGGCAGCATATGATTTACATACAAAGAATAATCACACATAGAATTAATCAGAAGTATCAATGCGATTATTGGCGGCATCCATCGCTAGAAAACATAATATATGCATTAAAATCCTGTTCATCCATAGTGCGAGTTTTGATCCTTGAAGAAAAACTTGTCTGTAGTTTTTCAGTTTATTTGATGTTAAAATGCTAGTACTTACGGACAGTCTTCCATCCATCATCAGTCACGCTACCTGAAGATATTTAAGATATACACACCACTAACGCATCTTCAGATACGATTTGTTACCTGTCTGTTCAGAAACGCCTCCACATACTGAGGTTTTTGTTCGTATAATGAGCGTGATTGACTCTCCCCCCGGTTTATTGGAGCTATTGTGTAGCGATCAACCATTTGAGCCCTGACCAGTCTCAACGTTATGAGTACGTCATAAGTTTAACATCTCATGCGTTGTTAATGTCATATTCTCTCCTTTGGTTGATCATAGTTTCCAGAATTAATGAGATAATTTTAAGGTATAATTTGCTGAATATTTGTCATCAGTTGTCCGCTATTAACGTTTATTTTTGATTAAATACGAATCACTGTCAAGTCATGAAACATAAGTTGGGATTAAGAATAGCTTTACGCTATAGGGAAGTTTATCAAAGTAATTAAAATATCCTATTCAAAATAAATTAAAATGTGCCAAAACAATCCAGATGCCAAAGGTATTATAAAAGAAACAAAGTGTATTCTAAAACGAACCTCTAATTGTAAGTTATAATAATTGTCTCAACCCTTGCTTCTCTAGATTCGAGAAATACATTTTGAGCGTACGACCACGTGGAGGGATAGGAAGGTGAGATTTAAACTGTGGAAAGATCCTGTAGTGAAATATAAAGAGGAATTCACTCGTTGGACAGATAAACGATGTTGTCGTCGATAGAGAAGATAAGCGCAACCCAACGGATATACTGTTTTTTTTTCTCGGCATAAAATAATGTAAAAAATAAACTATTAAGTCATGCAAGCAATGAAGCCTCAGTTCGTTGCTGACAGCGAAGCCGATAAAAGAATTTAATGGAATGGGGCGATTTTATCAGCTCTATATAATTGAAGATTCGCAGTTGGAAAAAGAAAGAACACATATAAAAAAAAAATAGTGAAGCAATAGCCGTAAGCCTTTTCGGCGCGTTCAATGATCAAGCTGGTTGTGGCCTCTATTTTTCCCTTTCTATCAAACATTTCCCAGAGGCATTCAACGAAGAAACGATTTAAAACTTTGTTTATTTAAGAAAAGAAATAAAATTTTCATGTCTAGTGTACAAGTAGTTCAGACGCTGTCAGCTCATCAAAATACTTTTTTAATAGTATTTTATACGAGAAGGTGTTGAAAATTTCTCGACCCGATCAACTTACCAAACTTAGACCAATTGACCAGACATCAGTATCGTATGAAGTGTTATATTGTCGAACCGAGAACTTTTAACATTTCCTCGTGATGGGACTAATCTGTTTCTTCTACGTTAAATGAAGACTCTATAAAACCAAAAAATGCAGTACGGCAAAGCTGGACACAAAATAACACCTTTGTTCTAATTACCATGTCGACCTCATAATTAAAGATAGGCACGACTATTTAAGCTGCACATGGACATTAGAGTTAAGTGAAGATCTTTATGCGAAGTTATTCTTGGTGTCATTAGAGTTTAAGTACTTAACGTTAAAAAAAATGAAAATCATAAAATATTACTTTTAACCCATAGGTGGGGAAAAAGTATCAGACAGTGCTCACAATTTAACATGGTGAGGTAAGTTGTAACAACTAAGATTAGAACAATTAAACCATTCTGATATTTGATTTCCTAATTACCATGGCGAGACTTATAATTGAAACAGACTCGGTTATTTAAGCTGTACATGAACATTAGACTTAAGTGAACATTATGATGCGTAGCTATTTTTGATGTCATTTCAATTCAAGGACCTAATATGAAACAATATGAAAATCGTAAAATATTACTTTTTATCCCATAGGTGGGGTATAACGAATCAGACAGTGCGACTCAATTTAATATGGTTGGGTAAGTTGTAACAACTAAAATCAGAACAATTAAGCCAATCAGATATTTGATTTATTTAACTTTAACGTAAAATGATAGTTTGAAAAGAGTCTTAATAATGATAAAATTATCTTACTATAATAAACACTATAAAAAATAAGAGAAATTTTACTTACATATGTTGATTTTGGATGTTCCGCTCTCCTCGTTTGTTTTCCGTTGATATTCAACCGATGAGGCGAGAAAAGATCAAGAAATAACACGAGCACATTGCAGTGTGAAATAATAACTTCACTTCCAAATATGCGTGTTACTTTTTACTCCATTGTACCCTATTTCACCAACATCATTCGACCGTAGTCGGGATCATCGAGCTAATGTGAAACAACACTTTCTTTAGCTGTTTAGTATGTGTTACGCCAGGGTTACATGCAGTTTTTAATTGTTTTTTATTCAAAGTTACCTTCTCCTAGACCGATTGCCACTCAAGATTATACCCAGTCTATCCTGCTATTTAACCATAGCTGGGGGAGGAAAAGGGGATTCTTACTTTTCCTATTTCATAAGTCAATATAATGGATCCGACTGGAATTCGAACTCGGCTGTCCGATCTTCTCGATCTCATCCGCTATCAATTACTCCACCGTACCCTACTTACATGTGTTGTCATTGAAAGAAAGTGCGCATTTCAATACGGCACCAAGTTCAGAGGAAATCGCTAACCACCAAACCACATTTGATATAGTCCCAATATTATATGTTATATCTGTAGACACCGACGTTGAATTGACAGACACAGCTCTTACTGCTATAGTTTATGTATGAATTATTTTTTTAAATTAACAGCTCCACGCCCAATGTTCTGAATTCGTAATTGTCTTAACCCAAGACTTGCTGTGCTTACCTCTTAAGAGTGAAGAACAGAGCTGGAACAATAATTTTCCTAAGCTATCTTGGTATTGAAGCACAACCGTCCAATCTTAACGCGTCGGTAAATGCTAAGCTATGTTGCATTTCCATATATGCGCTAATAGTTGAGTATTACTAGAATCACGTGACCTATCTGCATAAAAAAATCTTTTCACGATATTTATTAAATTGGCCATTGCTAAATATAGCACGTTTTTATCTATATACTAATATTCTATGAACTCTAATCATTATATACTGAATAATACCAGCATCGGTCTAAAGTGTAATTTTGAAAGCTACTTCGTTTTACATCGTTGTAAAGAAACGTCGGCCATTTGTATCATTTTTATCCTTTTTGTTATCTATATACAAATGCTTGCTAACATCCAAAGCTTATATTCTGAATGATGGCAACTTCTATCTGAGCAGTAAAAAAGTTAACATGACTTTATTCTGCGTCGGCGTAAAGAAATATCAGCCATTATTTATGAAATGTCCTAAATTTTAGTCCCAGTCTAAAAACGGCGTTTCGACTTTGAACAATTAAGATGAGTCGTATGTATTGGATGTTTAAAAAATTATTTTAGTAACTTCACACAGTCATATGACAAAGTAAGTCATTCATGTTTCCGATGTTTGTCCGGTATCATGACAGAACTTATTAGAAAAATCCATCTTTGCCAGGCTATGCAGAGTGTAGCTGTGAGGAAGTGTACATTATATCGAGCATTAAGTTATACCATATTGACTACTAAATCAAATCTTTATAAATTTGATATCAATCCTTTAAAAACGTCCATAGACAAAATCGAATAAGACTGGCAACATAACATATGACGATCGCTTTAGGAACCGTTCTTTCCAACGAAAAATAATGTGCTACTCTCGAAACGCCTGTTGGCTTTACAAAATGGTTCTCGGCAGAAATCGTCCTCACAGGTTTAAAGATCAAGAATAATGAGGTAACAAGATGTTTTGGTGTCGTCAATGTAATGAAGAGGTGGGACCATGCCAGGTCCCCAATGGTTTAATGGTAAGTTGAAACAGTGTTTCTAAAGGCTCACGTAGAGCCATGTTTCACGACGAATCCTATCACTTTCCGAGAAAAGATTTCTTTTATACAGTACAATTCTCATTCTATACAGCAAATAAAAATAAAGAATATTTAGTAAAACATGTTTTAAAAACACTGATTAGATTAAGTACCTTTTTTGTTCGATTTTAAAGTAATTGAAACCTTGAGAAAGTTATACATTGTCATTAGGAAATGGAGCATCAAAGATAAAAATTTGAATGTCTTTCTGATTGATAATTTCTTCATATAAGGGAATTCTATAGATTACAGAAAGAAGGAATGAATTGTAAACCTTATGTACCCGCATGAATATTCAGTTTTTTATTTATTATCTAATTTCCAATTATATGGTTTTAATGCGTTTAATTCAAAGCATATGACATTGTAAGCTTTTAACATGTTTTAGAATTAAACTATTTAAATAAATTGACTCCTACTTCCCAGTAAATATCTGACTCGAGCTATCTCAATCATTTACAAGAGCCAGAGCCAGCCAAAATGGCGTACTTCGACAATAGTTGCATAGGCGATTTCATTTTCCAGTCTTGAAAATTCTCCGCATCGCTGTGTGCTATGAATTATGTTACACCCTACAAACCCTTTCCCACGGAGGAAGCATAGCAAGTCTCTCACTGGTCTCTCACTGTTTCCATGGGAAACGTTCAGATGAACTAGATTACATAGTCCCAGCAGTTCTAACCTTGTCGGCTAAAATCTGTCACGGCACGCGCATGCTCGTGAACCACCCTCATTCCCTTCATTTTCCATCGGTGAGATGTAAGTTCCACGCGAGCAGCTTTTTCCCATGAATCGCTGCTTTGTGGAACCGACTCCCAAGAAGATGCTTCTCCGATCAATATCTTCATCTTAACCTTAGCTTCTAGACATATCCTTATAAACTCTGTAACCCACTCCCTCGATTAAATCTTGGGTATTGCGCAAGGTGAACATCACCGAAAATGATTCCTGGACAGTTATTAATGTGGCTAATAACG
The DNA here is from genome assembly GCA_903632075.3 of Acanthosepion pharaonis. Classification (NCBI taxonomy): domain Eukaryota; kingdom Metazoa; phylum Mollusca; class Cephalopoda; order Sepiida; family Sepiidae; genus Acanthosepion; species Acanthosepion pharaonis. The sequence continues at coordinate 1,023,792 of CAHIKZ030000837.1, read as the reverse complement.
TGGAAATGAAGTAAATTTTATAAAATATGCCATATATTCTACAATAATTTATATATATATATATATATATGCAAACAACGTGAGTGTTTGCTGGGACTCGCTGTCATCTGCCTCTAGTTCCTTCTTGCATATATACAAATATATATATATATATATATATATTTTTTTTTTTTTTTTTTCCACATATTTTATTGTACATTTCTCTGTTTTAATTTTGAATCTCCCGTGGAAGCCAGAAGAGCAGGAGCGAAACCAATGCTTTCCCCCACCTTGTTGTTGAGTTTTTTTTTATTATTAACATTGTTTTTTTATATGTCTTATAATATTAAATGTTACACTTTTATTTCGATCATTAAATTTTGTACCTACAAAATATCTTTAAATATATATATATATATATATATATATATATATATATATATATATATATATATGGAATATACTGTATATTAACAGTTAAAATGATTCGGTAAACCTCTTCAATTACGCCACCCTGCCTCCAAGGTGACGTAATAGATAGCGGTTCGGGTTGAGGTAATCGAAGAGCTGAGATCAAATTCCAGTCAAATTCATTATATTCGCTTACATGCTAATACCACTGGGGAAGGTATGAATACTCTTGTTCTTCCCTCAGCTATGGGTAAATAGCAGGATAGACCGGGATCTATAGACTTGGATGGCAACATGTCTACCGCAGAAAGAAATGGCAACTTACTGCGGGAGAAAAAAAAACAAAAAAAAACTGCCTCGTCAGTCATGTTTCGATAGATACATGATCGCCTAAGCGTGTATCAAGTATGTCACATAACTGACTGAAAACCCTTTAGATAGTTATACATGACAAATGTAGATAATATTTTAAAGATATTTTCTGCAGAATTTTTATATGTTCGCGTGTAGCTAATATGAAAAAAATTTCCTCAATTGACTGAAAAACCGCGGTTTACGATATTCTCATCAGAAAATCCAAGTAAACGGAAGATGTTTGCTAAATACAAAAATGTTCGTTTGCTCACAGACCTGGACGTGCGTGGGTAGATCAAAGAATAGCAAAAGAGCAATAAAGCGATCATAAACACGAGATACCTGATAGACCTTTACATACTTTTATATACAAATCTGAATGCAGACTGTCTAAATTATGGAGAGGGAAGACGATACACAATTTATGAACAACAGATGGCTTACATACGAGTTGGAGGAAGAACGGGAATTAACGTCTGATAACTCGCTCTTCAACTGTCATGTTCCCGCATTTATAAAACAGCGGTTAAGTAAAACAAAATACTAAAGGTGTACATTAAAATTATACGATATAAGTGAAAAATATTTTCGGAAAATCTGAGAAATCTTAAACACAGGATTGCTTGGAGGCTGTCTGAAGATAAAATATAGATTTAAACAATGTTGCATTTATAGGGTAAATGTTCGTGAGATGAATAGGTAGTATGTAAATATAAACTATTTGAACATGGAATGTCAACGCTGTGGAGCGTCATTCTGTTTTATGCGTAGACGTAATCTTGAGGCCATATATAAAATCTGTCACGGCACGCGCATGCTCGTGAACCACCTTCATTCCCTTCATTTTCCATTGGTGAGATGTAAGTTCCACGCGAGCAACTTTTTCCCATGAATCGCTGCTTTGTGGAACCGACTCCCAAGAAGATGCTTCTCCGATCAATATCTTCATCTTAACCTTAAATTAAATGAGGTTATATATATATATAAATTAAATGAGGTTATATATATATATATATATATATATATATATATATATATATATATATATATATAGAGATTGAAAGAGAGAGAAACCTTTTGAACTGGGTAGAGCCTACACAGCTAAGATTGAGGAAATAAAACTTGGAATTGCCACTATGCTTCCTTTTCATGAAGAATATCATCTTGGAAGGTGAAACAAAAATATATTGCCTACATATGAATGAATTGCAAAGAGTAGAGACAAAAATAACCATTTCATTTATCATAAGTTTGATGTTCTCTCCTTTCATATTACAATAATTGCTGCACACACCCTCAAAATACAAACAGAAAAATACACATTCTATAAATATCCTGCAAAGGGTTTTAAATTTAAGATATTCTTAATATATATATACATATATACATATGTATAGAAGAGAAAGATATGTTAAATATTTTAATGCGACATTTTACTACATCAAACGTTGTTATAGTGGGTGGAGTGTTTATTTTATATCCACTATAAATTTTGAGGTTATATATATATATATATATATATATATATATATATATATATATATATATATATATATGTTATTTTCTAAGCATAGTATAAGGCACCTTGTGAGAATCGAACAAGGTCGCTAACCATTACATCACACACACACACACACACACACACACACACACACACACACACACACACACATATATATATATATATATATATATATATATATATATATGGGGCGTCATCAGGCGAAACGTGCCTTTCTAAAATGCATGAGAACCGTATCGTACGTTGATCCATAAGAATCTGGTTATTTTATGGATTAAGACAGAAATTTCTCGGATGTCTTTTTGGGTGTGTTTGAACAAATTTTCATTTGTTAATGAACTTTTCAGCGCACTGATGTTGTTTAAATAGTTGCCGATGGCGTATTAAGCTATTTTCCCAAGAAAATGTAAGATCAGCTCAGCCTAGTTGCATTATGAACCACAAGAAGACACTGTCAATATTTAATAAACACCAATATGCCTGAGCAGCCGTCTGTAACATGGATTGTCTAGCCGTCTTAGAGGACGGGTGGGGTGTAAAATAAAAGTAGCTTGTCATCATATATATATATATATATATATATATATATATATATATATATATGTGTGTGTGTGTGTGTGTGTGTGTGTGTGTTTGTGTGTGTAAATCTCGTTAAACCCGCACAATTTTCAGATAAACTGGCATCCGAAGAAAAATGGGAAAAAAAGCACTACAAACCTCCGAACAGGGCGAAAAAATCGTCAAATACCTTAAATCTCTGGTACAAAGAAAAATCCCGCTGTAATTTATAAGATAAACCGAAGAGTGCTCAATACACTAAGTAGAACAAAAAGTAAAATAAATCCTACCTAGGTTTCACCACATGGGATCACGAAGGTGAACTGGTCAGTTCAACCTGATGATCCCATGTGATGAAACACTAATAAAACAGTACCCTGGGCTCATTATATATATATATATATATATATATATATATATATATATATATATATATATATATATATATATATATATATATATATATATATATATATATATGAGATTGAAAGAGAGAAAACTTTTTTGAACTGAGTATAGCCTAGACAGCTAAGATTGAGGAAATAAAACTTGGAATTGCCACTTTAAGTAGGCATTATTTGAGAATCAATTGATTCGACTATGACATATTAATCATATAGAAGTCGACAACACATTCTCTGGTGTACCTGGATATTACTGCAATATTTTGGTTTGGGTAATTCCATTTTAATTTCAAATGCTTTCTCCATATGTGTTGTAAATAAATTGAATCCTGTCCGTAGAATGTGTTTTAATAATTATCCGGTGTTCGAATGCGATTTTCTGGGCATTATCAGCTTAAGAATTATCTTTGTTGCAGGATTTTCCTCAGTAAATATGTTTTCTTTATCTCATTCCAGTAATAGTACGTCAGCATTCATTGAATCATAGATATGAAAAAGTTATGTTGACTTAGGAATTTCTATCTAAATTAAATTTATCTCTGAACACTGTATTCTTCAGTTGTAGACAGTTCCTGAAATATTTTGCGCTCTTTCTTTTGACTTTATGTGATGCATACCTTATGATATATTGTCAGATATTTCTTTCTTTTCATTGTAGAACACTTATATATATATATATATATATATATATATATATATATATATATATATATATATATATATATATATATATATATATATATATATATATATATATATATATATATATATATATATATATATATATATATATATATATATATATATATATATATATATATATATATATATATATATATATATATATATGCGTGTGTGTGTGCAGAAAAAGTGTTACTTTTTCAATGAATCCTTTTCATTATGCTTCGATTATGTTATTTCAAATGCTTTGTTTTAATATACACCTTTTGAAAGTAATTTTATTTTTTTTAAAATTTAACTTTCCTTTATTCGTATAAATTAATATTAACCATTTTTCACATACTTTTATTCAACATCCTTTGTTTAATTCAAAATTTTAATTTTTTTTAATCTATAGTTTTATTTCGTAACATTTAAGTGTATGAATTTTAAATCTTTTGCTATGTGGGCCAGGATGTTTTCATTTGCTCCTAGGTGTGATGATGCTTAAAAAGTTAGAGAAACACTGATCTAGACAAAGAAGTGATTCGTTTCCCATATTCAAATGCTACACATTTCTTATTTATATATCATAATTTTAATTCCGTAGTTACTTTATTTGGTAGGGTGTATTTAATCGTTTTCGAGAAAAAAACATTTCGTATACGCTAGGTATGGGATTTCCATCGAAATTATCTGCTTGAAGCCATTACTAATGAAATTTGATAGCGTGATTCATTTCTGCGACTTATCAATGCTTAGCAGATTATTTAAAGCTAGAAAACATTTTTAGATAGTAAGAATTAGTTTTAAATGATTTAGTGATTCAAGTCTTACTAATTAACTCATAGCTGGAGGAGAAGAGATGGATTCTTTCTTTTCTCAAGTGTATTTGCACGTAAGTCAAAATAACGGACTCAATTAAAATTGGAACTTTGCTCTCCGATTAAAGCAGCCATTTTCAACCTTTCCTCCATCATTGACCCCCTCGGCTTTATGTATTTCTTCATTTACCCCCCCTACTCCCACACAAAAAAATCATAGCCATCATAAAACATTGATGTACATTTTAGTGACTAAATGAATGAATGATTTTTTTATTCAAAATACTAAGGGTTTTTTTTAGTCAAAATACTATGCCTAAGAAAATACTAAGCAACACTCAAAATACTGTTTTCTTATTTGGTACTAATCTACTAATTTTTTAGTATAAGTTAGTACTCTGTATAAAATTCAGTATTTTTATTAACGTTTGTAGTCATTAATAAAAATATTCATTTTATCCGCTGTATTAATAGATCTACAAATTAATACTAATCATAAGCATTCATGCAAAAAAAAAAAAAAAAAAATAATTAGTATTATTGTTTTTGGCAATTTAAAAAAATTTTGGAAAATACTAAAAAATAAATTTTTTTGAATGAATGATTATGATTAGTACTGACTAATTTGTGACTAAAAATTGTGCAAATTAGTCATTAGTAGAAATACTAAAACAGAAATAAAAAATACTAACAAATACTAAAAATAAGTAAAAATTCAATATTCAGATCAAAAAATTAGTAATCCATCATTCATTTGTACATCAATGTCATAAAGTGACAGATAAACAAGAAGGTCAGAAAGAACCTTTTTTATTGTATAGGACTTTAGGTTTTGTATAAAAATAGTACTATACATTAGTATTAAAAAAAGAAAAAAATCAAACCTTTTCTAAATAGAAAATTATGAAGTTAATTTGTATTACAAAAAATAATGAACAGAAACAGCAGAAGCATTATCAGTGGGAAAACTGCTGATTCATTGAGCCAATCAGTTTGTTTATGTGAGGAGCAGTTTCTGATAATGCTACTCTCATATCATCATCGGCTTTCAGGCGGTTTTTTTAAATTATCAGGTACTTCAATCATTTACCCACGACTATATAATTTTTCCCCGCTAGGAGTAAATTTACCCCTGGTTGAGAACATCTGGATTAAAGCTTCTCAGCCATCATACATTAGACCAGCCTCACATCGAAGCTTACAGTACCTGATTTTCTCTAGATGCGTTTTAACGTAATATGTTCATAATTAAATTACCCGTTGAATCAATTTGGTAATAGGAATTGAGGATTGGTTGTAATTCTTTCAAAATGAATCTTTAGAATTTGATAATTTTTAATGCAGAATGATTCTCAGTGGCCTATGAGATAAATTTAAGTCGATTCAAAATCATTGCAGTCGAAACGAAAAGGATTTCCTTCGCCGTGACGAGGCTTCTATAAAGATTTTCCTGGCAATTGTTCTCAGGCGCTTTCCCGGTACATCGGCCGCGTGAATTTAGATATAGTAAAAGATTTGCAAAATGGTCTCATTGTTTTCCTGTTGTAATCGTAAGTTCTATCCTACAAAAGTTTATTTTCTTGCATTTCTCACCTGTAAAATTAAATTCAGACTTTTTTTTTAATTTCCTGTGAACTACGTTCTTCAAAAGTTTAAATCTAACATCAATCGCTATCTTCTCTCTTCCTGAAACCTGCCCTTTTATTTTTTCCCCATCACTAACGTTTTTCAAATCTTCTTCCACACTCCGTAGCCTCTTACATCTCAGGGATATTATCGTCTTGTTTGCATGGGTAGAAATGATGAAAAAAAATATTACTGGTGCTTTTTGTTTTGTTTTTTTGTTTTTTTCCGCGGTTGTTAGTATCAAAGAGTTAAATAGCATTGTCATTACTCATAACATGATTAAAACCACACTGAACATTTTTATAACTAGTTATCTAGTTATATAAGTTGTGCGAATGCAGAAATATTTCGGGTAAAAAATTATGAAATATAAATGATTATAAAATAATAATCTTGGAACTTCGTACCTAACCCCCCAAAAAAAAATAAAACGTTGTCAAAAGAATGTTTTTTCCCCTTGATACCGCTATCATTTTAACTATTTTCACTCCTCGTCAATATTTATTGTTTTTGAAGGATATAATTGTCATAAAATTTAATTACATGAAGGTTAATTTATATATTTTCTTTGTTCTTCAGGATAGACAACAAAAAAAAAACACTATTTATTTATTAGATTAGGAGTGAAGTAAGTTAAGGTAAGCGGTGTTAAAAGAGAAACGTCCTTTTGACACTTCCTTATTTTGCGATCACGAAGATTCAAGCTTGCCTAAAATTAATTTTAAACACACATTTGAAAACATAACTTGAGAGTATTTATTCAGTGTCTATACAACAACCATTTGACTAAGAATCCCGAAAGAGCAGCTGATATTCTGTTCTATATGCTGATAGTAATCTCTAATGAAACATGAAAAGGTTCTTAATGTATCTTCGATGCTAGTTAAATGCAAATCTCGTTCACACACTAGGAGTTAAGATTTGAAAAACTTAGAGAAAATTTTCAGTGCGTCATTATTTTTTCTTTTTGTCATTATCTAATGTTTTGTGTTGTCGTTTCCATGTTAAGAAGAGGACAAATTGTCCGTGCGTGATGTAAAATTCCTTAACCATTTCTCAATTTTAAGTGGGGCTTCTAATGCTTTTACGAGTAGATTTTAGTCATTAAAAGGCTAGTTTATTTAACCACGCGTTTTTATAATGGGTTTATGTAAATAGTTGCAATTAATTTTTACTGTTTCTGTTGTCATTTCACATGCCTAAATCTCATTATCTATCTATCTATCTATCTATCTATCTATCTATCTATCTATCTATCTATCTATCTATCTCATCTATGTTTTAATCGTCTTTCTATCTATCTATCTATCTATCTATCATCTATCTATCTATCTATCTATCACACTTTTTTACCCTGTGTATCTATCTCTATCTATCTATCTATCTATCTATCTATCTATCTATCTATCTATCTATCTATCTATCTATCTATCACACTCTTTTACCCTGTGTATCTATGCATCTACCTATGAATCTATCTATCTATCTATCTATCTATCTATCTATCTATCTATCTATCTATCTATCACACTCTTTTACCCTGTGTATCTAGGCATCTACCTATGAATCTATCTACTATCTATGAATCTATCTATCTATCTATCTATCTATCACACTCTTTTACCCTGTGTATCTAGGCATCTACCTATGAATCTATTCATATCTATCACAGTCGTTTTATCTATCTATCCATCTATCTATCTATCTATCTATCTATCTATCTATCTATCTATCTATCTATCTATCTATAACGCTATTTTACACTGTATATCTATGTATCTATTCATATCTATCACAGTCTTTTAATCTATCTATCTATCTATAAATCTATTTACCACACTCTTTTGATCTATGTATACAATTATGTATATATCTCTCACAGTTTTTTAATCTACCTATCACTATTTCTACCTACATATCTATTTAGCTAGCTTTCTACCTACCACAGCCTTTTCTTTAGAGATAGATTTTCCAATAAAATGAATAATATTCCCTGCAGAAAAAGAGTATTTGTCATCAAATAATCGTAAATTTCTGGTCTACACAAATTATTCCAAGTGAGCCCGTCCGATTCGTTCAGCTGTGGAATAAGGGATTTAAGTTTATGTGATTTTATTTCAGTTGGGTTCATAAGAATCATGCATAAGACAGAACACCCGACACCATTGCTGTCAGCAACAACTTCGCTAAGATATTTACAGTTATTGAACGTTGACTTTTACACACATACATAAAATATACCGATACTCGTTTTGAGACAATCCCTACAGCAATCGCCTGCTCAGGTACATTTTTTGTGTTGCATCCAGAGAGCCCTGTGGCATATACTACAACTATATTAAACGGATCATATTTACGATTTCCGTGAGAGAGCGCGCCATCAGGCGACATCAATTAAATCTCGGTAAAACCTTTGCCATAACCATCGACGGCCTTCTCTCTACCTAATTTCATTCAAACATCTCAGGTCAACTCGTGTTATGTTTTCAGGCGCATCTCCAACATTATAATTTCACCTTCTCAACAAATTGACCATGGTGAGATGCGAACCTGGCTCACGTGGTCGGAAAGCGAACATTTTAACCACGCGCCCAGAATACCTACATGCAGAGAGTCATATATTCTCTCAATATAGGCATATTTTTGCTACAGGTGATGTGGTAGGCAATACTCGGTGAATGAACGAATAGTAAACTTATAAATGTGTATGATAGTTTCTATTGAGAAAATCTCTCTAGCATGACACAGATTTCCTAGTAGGATAACTATCAATGGATTCAATAATATATTTTCACTTCATGTCAGTAGAAACGATTAGCGCATGAAAGCGAAATGCATCACTCTCCTGAAGGCTAGCATAAGCCATGCTATTGTAAGGAAAAAAGATCTCTCTCTGACGATTAAAAGAGGGCAGTTTCGTTTTGGAGGCGTTAATCTTAGCAGGCAATTTCTTGCCCCAGTTAACAACAGATTCAAGTTAATTTTTGGGATCAGCTTCCAATTTGACATGATCCGATCAGACTTACTATGATCCAATTCTAGGAGTATATGTTTGATATGATTAGTGCGCGAGTGTGTGTTGGTTTGTTCGCATGTATTTTTATATCATTCAACAGCTTTTACATGGCTAAATATTTTACTTATTTAAATTGTTATGTGCTAAAGAATTTATGAACAGAAAAAGTAAAAGTAAGTGGAAATTCAAATGGCACATAGACAATTAAAAAAAAAACTAAACTTCCTATAAAGTTTTCTATTATAGTTCATAAAACTGTCTTTGTTCCTTTAGTTCTCTCAAAACAATGTTCAAGATCTACTCGAGGTAGTGTTTCAGATTAAGAGAATTTTAAGTGTTAAGTAATCAGATAGTAATAAGTGCAAAATATGAGGGAATGTAGGATAGATATCTGTTGAACCTGAAGAGGTTAAAATTATAGTGGTCAGGGAAGCATCCCTCGGTAGTCCATTCCACAAATTAACATTTCTCCAGAAGAATCTGTTTAGGCTTAAGTTACTGTTTACCAAATGAACATGAAAGGGATGTGATGATTTGCCACAATGAACATTGCACGGCAGGAGCGAGCCGTGAAGGTCTGAACTGGTCAAACTAAAGAATGTAACTCGTGTGAACATTTCCTATATGAATAGCAAGAAAATAGTGAGATGTTTGCGACGTTTAGTCTGAGGGTTAGAATTTGCAGTTTGGAGAATAATTCATCACCCCAAAAGTGCTGGAACTATGTCACGGTTTGACAGTGAGGATTGAGCAGCAAAACACTCCATTCATGTTACGATCTTACTATTGCAAAAGGTTATAGGAACAGAAATTAGTTATTTTCTTTCAGTATCTTTATTAGAGGCACGAATGTACGAGTCCCACTTGGGGTCTAGTGTGAGCTTTATACTCAAAACGCGTTTTGAACAATGAGCTTCCATGACCATCTATCAAGATTGGAGTACATGAGGAAAAGCTATTTTATTTCAAGTGTTGAAATAGTCACAGGCTTTTCTGTGACATCTTTAATCTTTAGTTATTCTAGAAAATGGAAGCGAAAAGGAAACTAATACTTAACATCAGGAAGAGACATTTGAGGTTTCTATGGCATATAATGATGAAGGATGGTTTGGAAAATCTGATACTCTCGGGGCAGATGGAGGCTAAGAGAAACAAAGGGAGACAACGAATATTATACGTAATAAGCATGAATAAATGGATGGTGGAAAAAGGCCTGGAAGGAATAACAGAAAGACAAAGTTTCTTAAGAGCTAGAAGGGATAAGAAGTTGTGGAGCACCATAATCACCTCCGTCCTGAAACGACATAGCACATAAAGAAGAAAATGGCTATTGTGCCAGTGTCGGAATACAATATCCCTCTCTGTTTCAAGAATAGTATTGATCTCTGCCCTGAGTTAACTTGTAATCTATCTGCCGTTGTCTGGAAAATGGTGTAATCACAAAAGTAGTTTTGTAGAAAACTGTTAGGGTACTTTGATTTATAGTATAATCTCCATAACGTGTCAGGGTATATATTACTCAGGCATTTGAACAGTTTTGGATTTCTGCCTTTGGTATTGGCAGCAATTTCTTTAGAACTCTTTCCTGTTAATCATATTCCTTATGAATGCTCTTGATTTGAACAAAATTATGCATTTTTAATAGTCAGCATTTCTTTTTACAAAGATTCAGTCACTGGACAGAGCCATTTTTAATATTTATGAATAATCTGTACCTGAAAGTGATATTTACATACTCATGTGTGTTAGTGAAGCAAAAATACAAACTACTAGGAAATCAACAGAGTTTGGTCCAACTATGACAAGACCGGCTCGGACTGGCTTAGACCTGCTCAGAATAACTTGGGCAAGCAATGACCAGCTTAGACCAGCTTGGACCTGCGGGCTGAGTGAAAACATAAGGGTCCCCACGTTAAAAAAAAATGACCTTGTGTCATAACCTGACTCAGTGGGGGATCAAGTAAGTCTCTTCTAGGAAATCGACAGCAGTTTGGGTGAATAATTCAATATAACAGTCGAGGGTGAAAACAAAGAATCGCTCATGGATCCAATATATATATATATATATATATATATATATATATATATATATATATATATATATATATATAATTGGTGTATACGGAATGAATTCCAATAACCAACAATTACTATTCTTAAAAGAGTGCTCAATACAAAGTAGAGCAGATATAATTATTTATTTAAAAAAAAAAATTATAACATAAATATGTTATAAAATCACTACAAAAATAGCCATTTTGTTTCAACACCCCCGGTGTCTTATCAAGTAATGATGTTGAATGTCTTTTGTAGTAGTCCAAGGGTGTTTTTTTATGGAGTGGTTGGTTCTTTCCAAGATAGTCTTACTAATTCTACCGATTTCTGGTCTAGTAGGGTTTATAAGCCTAGTAGATGGCTTAGTTTGGAAATCGGTTTTATTGTCTTTTAACAAGACATATGCTTCCTTAGTTTGTAGTTTACTGACCCTATCACTAATCTGTAGTTTATCAGTAATTGATTTACTGATACTGTTAATCTTATCTATTTGGTTGAAGTTATTTGTATCAATTTTTTGTAGCTTCTGGTTAGACTATCTTTAACTAATGTATCATAAACCTTAGGAGATTTATTAATATCTTTGACAATACTTTCAAGATCTTTTTGGAAAGCATTTTTATATTGATAGAAGGTTAATCCCTTGACGATATCCATTAGTTCATTTTCAAAAGCAGATAATTACTTAATAATTGGTGCAGTTTTTAGGATTTTACAACCATAATTTTCGCGTTCACACAATGGTTCCTTGTCTTGAAGAAAGAAGTAAGCTTTCCATCTCATTCTTCTGATAAGGTTTTCAGTTTGCAGAGTTAAATGGACGAAATAATCCCTTTTGTTTGTGGTGGGTATATTCTTAAGTGATACTCCGAAATTGATTCTATCCATAGTATATGAATTGACATTAAGCATCGGGGGTGTTGAAACAAAATGGCTATTTTTGTAGTGATTTTATAACATATTTATGTTATAATTTTTTTTTAAATAAATAATTATATATATATATATATATATATTTATATATATATATATATATATATATATATATATATGTTTGCAGGTGTACATTTCTAGTGTTTTGTTGGTATATTTATACAGGAAAGAAAGGAATATCATTGTTATTTTTTAATAAATACCTCAATTTAAATTTCTTATTTGATAAATTGCTTACATAAAATGAAATTATTTGTCTTTTTACTAAATGAGTCGTCGTTCTGGTGTTTACGTAGAAATAAACCAAGGCGTTTAATAACCGCGCCACCTAAAACGCTAATCCAGGGGCTGTAGTCCCACAAGTTACCAAGACTCAGAAAACTATCGGTCAGACCACAGAGCTAGTGTATGTATAGATATCGGTGGTACTGGTAATGGTAATATAGCTGTTTCCATACAAGGAAATACTTCGTATTTATTTACCGAACAGCTCTTGTTATTTCGGTTGAATTTTTAAAGATGTTTCTAGTAATAACTTTTCACAGAAGTTCAGTCACAGTTATGACTCTTTCGAGCAATAATTCTTTCATGGCGTTTTTCTTGGAGTAGTATTGAATGCCAACATCATCACTATAACTCTATTTTCACTTCGAATTATATGTGATAATCATTTTAGTTGACAGACCAAACGTGATTTCCGTTTTCTGCTACATTTCTTTGCGATCCTGCATCGCCAGTCAACAATGTTCAACAGAATAACCGAATTATATAATAGTATGGGTCCGATTAATGAAAGTCTAGATGACTTCCAGTGGAATTAGTTTAATGTATTTTACTCTTCACTGTATTTTGCAACATTTTTCTTTGCTAAATGGCACACAGTAATGGAACGTGCAATTAAACGAACCAAAAGAAATTAATGTCATAATTAGAATCGTTAGCAGTCGCCGAATCGAGTCGACGTTCATTTTTATGAAGAGAGAGCGATCTTATACATGTAAGCAATATCAGCAATTAAACTATAACATCCGCGACTTCGAGTCCCGTAAATCGTTAGTGCCGTAGGCACATCGCAGGTACAGCAGTGGGCAAGATAGCTTGACGTGGCCCAGCCGCCTCTAAGCTTGTTTGAATCAATAGTCTTCCTTCTCTTGAACTGGTTGCGATTATTTCCTGTTATTTAATCATAGCTGAGGGGGATAAGAGTTGTATTCATGCTTTTATCAAGGTTATTTACGAATACGTGAATGTAACTAACACGACCAGAATTAGAACTCTGCACTTCGATTTCTCATTTCCCGCCGGTATCCATTAATACTTTTACTCTCACGTGACCGCAAAATACAAAAGAAGGTGATTTTCTAAGTGTAGGTTAGACGTGGCTCATTGCCGAAAGTGTGGCGCACACAAAATCATATTCTAAGCGTAGGTGTAGACGAAAACCGAAAGTATGGATCAGTGCGTAAGGATCGAACTCACTAAACAATCAATCTAGCGAGACAACTTGCTAACCATTACCCCACATCGAAGTGCCCATACGATTTTCTAAGCGTAGCTTATACGAGGTCTAAGGCCGGGAGTATGGGGCACCCAGTGAAGATCGTACTCCCTACTCAGTTGTGATTGATTGAGGAAGACAAATTTGCTAACCATTGTCGAAGTGCCGACATATTTTTTCTAAGTGTAGCGTATATGTGGAACATACTCTGAAAGTAAGGAGCACAGACTGATGATTGAACTCACTACTCTGTCGTAATCGATGTCGAGAGAGAAGATTGCTAACCATCACACCACGTCAAAGTTCCTCTTCACCTCACAAAAAATAGAAAATAAGTACCAACTGTGGCGCGTAATTACATACATCTCCGTAAAAGCGGCATTAAGCGGCATTTCTTAACTTACCTTTCTTGTCTTTGTACCCAGTCGGTCGCTTCTGGTAGATGAATACAGGCATCAATTTATTAAGTCATTTACAAGAATCCAGTAGCCATACAGGCCACACCCTAAAAGATGAGAATCGGTTATTCCAACTACACATCAGTAAATGTATACGGAACTCTGTACGCGGGGGAATTCGTGCGGACATGAGTACGTTCACATGTGATGGGGGCGTAATGTTGTTGATTCAGCCTTGCTTTTTGCTTTATGTGGGTCCTGTGGAAATGGACGATACTATTGCTTCTGGGCTGGGGTAAGTGCAGTGAATGGGATTTCGCTGAAGTCGAACAGAAACTTAAAACTTTCAATTTGCTAATTGTATGTATATGTACGGTAATATGTACATTAACTGTATGCGTGCCTTTGTATGTATGGAAAACACATGTTCACATACAGAAACGCACAGACAAATAGATGTGTATACGTATGTGTGTGCGTTTCTGTAAGAGACAAAACGAAAATTCACGCGCGAATGTATACGAATATGCACAGGGGCCGTATCAAGTCAAATGTCTTGATTTACAGGCACACACGGACACACATACACAAGCTTACACATGCATATATATATATATATATATATATATATATATATATATATATATATATATATATACATACATGCATACATTTATATTTATATGAATAGTCTTTATTCATATTTCCTTTTATAAATATACACTACATAACATAAATTTTGCACACATACTCGCATATATATATATATATATATATATATATATATATATATATATATATATATATATAGATAGATAGATAGTATCTACTATTTGAGACATCTTTGCTAACATTTGTTTTATCCAAATAAACATTATTTATATTATTCGGTCTATTGTCCTCATATTTATCACAACGTTTCGGCCGTTGTACGCTCCGGCCTTCTTCATGTGGTTGAAATGTTGAACTGAACCCTTTATTTCGCTCACTGGGGTAGACTGTTCTAGTTCCACGTGCCTAGTTTGGTGGATGTCAGTTATCAGTTATCTCCTGTTAATTTTCCCTCAGAAAGTTCTCCACTACCTTAACCGGGTATTGAACTCACACTCTTTGTGTCCTGTCACTGAATCTAACCAACGGCTTTATCCACTGTTCCAAGTGTCCTTGGATGTAGATAGATAGATAGATAGATAGATAGATAGATAGATAGATAGATAGATAGATAGATAGATAGATAGATAGATAATGTAGTATAGAGATAGGTAGATACATACTTTCAATTTATCTATTTATCTTAATAATTACTGATTTGATACACCCAGTTTATTTTCCTATCTCTCTAGCTATCTATCTAGCGTCATCTGCAAAATAGAATAAAAGCAACTTCAAAGACAAATAAAAAAAGAAATAACCAAATTCTACAAAACCAGGAAAATGAATCACCGAAGAAAAAATCATAGGAACTAAATTAAAAATAGACAATAGAATAAAACAGTTACCGAAAGTAGAAGCATTTATTAAATTAAAAGATCACAAAAACAATTTCCTAAATAAACCAACAGGCAGACAGATAAATCTCCCAAAAACCTATATAGAAAAAAAAATAAGTATCAAATTGTTAAAAACATATGCACAAAATTAAGGAGCATACTAAAGATATACCAATAGAAAAATACAAAAGAATCAATTGCTTTAAAAACACCACCAACAAAGACTGTTCTTTCATACAAATAGACGTATGAGATTTACCGATCCGTCAATGAAAACACAAGAATCAATGTACTGGACCTGGCAAAACAATGTATAAACATTTCAAAAAAGATCTAAATATTATCAAACAATGCAAAAAATCAATATGTTGCAACAACAAAAAAAGGATAACATCAATATTGTCCATACATTTGACGTAACAATGGGCAGCTACAATGGCGTATATTGCGAACTCATAGGCATATACATTATCAATAAATTAATACACATAATTGACCAAAAAACATAGGCTTATAAATCATGGTGGTCTAATTATAGGAAGAAATTGTAAGGGAAAAACTACAGAAAACTAAGGATACAGAATATCGAAAACTTTAATAATGCATGATTTAAAATAGACATAAAATCTAACCTAAAATTAGGAAATTTCTTAGATAAATAATTTAATCTAAACGACAAAACCTAACCCTAACCCAAAACATATAGAAAAGCAAACAACTGCTCTATATACATCAACAAAACTCTAACTACACTCCTGAAATATTCAAAAACATACCCATATCTATAAGCAAAAGAATATAAACAATTACAACATAAAAATATTAAATTTAAACCGAAAAAAACAAAAAGGAAGATGAATCAGCATTAAGAAATGACGTTAATTCGAACAAAATATAATATATAAACGAATACAAAATAGGAAAAGAAAAATAATCTAGCTCAACTCACCCTACCATATAATAATAAAAACAAAGATTTGAAAGATTTTCTCCAAAATAATTTAATTCATTTCCCCAAACACAACAAACTATCTAAAATAATCACCCAAAACACAATATAAATCAGTTACATTTGCATGGATAAAATAATAACCAAATAAAATAAAAATATTAAAAAAAAAACAATAATAACCATAAAAAAATCTAATCAGCAAAACAACAAAAATAAATGCAAGTGTCGAAGTAAATAACAGTTGCCCACTTAACATTATAATGCCTAACCAACCCCACTCTTAAAATTTAAAATAAATATCTGATTTCTTCCTGCTTTCGCTTGTTTGCCCCATCTCTTTAAATTTTCAATAAATGTCAGATTTCTCCTGCTTTCTTGCTTGTTTGAAATAATCTTCTTTTGTTCCAGTCCTCGAGAATAGGATAAAAAATCTAATCCTTCTAACTATCTAATTATTTATTAACCCTCATGCTTTTTTTGGCAACTCTGAACTTTGAAATAGGCTAGCAAGCATTAAATAAGAACGCTGAAGCAAGGGCTGTTGTTTTAGACATTTGGAAAGAAGTTGACAACTTTGGCGTACCGGTCTTCTTCAAACGCTGAAAGGTTCTGATATTTTTGTATGATTTTTTAAACTGATTCAGTCTTTGTTATCAAATCGTGAAATGAAAGGTTTCCTGAACGGCCACAGTTCTAAATCATTTTCATTGATGCTGGATTCCTCTAGAATCTTAATAGTAAGCCTAGACGGTCAAATTGGCAGCTATCGCAAAAGTCACTTAAAATCTACGATTAAAAGGGAAAAGGAATGTCTTGTTCATTTTAACGCTTCAAAAATAAAAAAAAAGCTTTCCTATTGATCACCTGAGAGATTCCTTTCTGCCTTCCATCAGAATGAACAATTTGGCTTAAGTTTTTTTGCTAACATGAAGTGGAATTATTATTATGAAGGAATTACTAGATTAACTACTAGAAAATTTGTGTCACTTGTTTGTGATAGACAATTTTATCTACAGAATCTATCTTATCTATATTTATAATTCTCAAAATGTCTGTGTATGTATGTATGTATGTGTGTGTGTGTGTGTGTGTGCGCGATCGGATGTTGTTTATGCATGTCCACATTTTTCATCCGAATTCGATGAAATTTTTGGGGGTCTGATAGATAATTTTTATGTTGTGTGTCCCAATTGTTAACGACAATTCCTCTCCACTACCTCCTGTCCACCATAACGCTCAGCGAATCATATTGTTTACTATCAGTTTTTGGATATATATATATATTTCATAAAAATTTTATAAAATAAATTGTTTAAATTCTTACAATAATATTATTTATTATTATACAGTTCGCATTCCAGCCCCCTTCAAATTATTAACCCCCATTTGGGGATGTGTCCTCAGTTGCAACCAAATGTTATTACTAATATTGATTGGTGGGCTGATTTTAAATTAACTGCTCAAATTGAACGGTAAAAATCCCCAGTAATGAAAGACTCGGTCAAAGACGGTTTAGACTGCTAGTATAGTTATAAATCTAACATTATTCCATGCTTCGAATGCCATTCGTTCCTTGCCTGAAATACTGCTGCAATATATGGTCTGTTGCTCCCGCTGTTCATCACGAGGTCCTCGGCAAAATCCAGAGACGGATATGCAATGTGATCTGTCCTGATCTGGCATCTCGTCTACAATCACTTTCTCAGAGAGGTGCTGTAGCCGCCCCCTGTCAAGTATTTTCATGGCAACTGCTCCGATGATCTACTGTCACTGGTTCCCAGATTGCATGAATAAGTGAGCTACTAGGTGGTCACAGTCAACCCCATTTCTCTGACAAAACGGCTAAATATATCAATCACTTCTACTTTAGCACCTTCTTATCAGGTACCTCTCGACAGTGGAACACCTTTCCTAGCACTTGTTTCCCTGATAGCTATGATTTTCAAATATTCAAGTGTAATGTCAATCGACATCTTCCGATGTCTTGGCCCTGATCTCTCTCCTTTTATTTATCCAAAACAAAGCTACTTGCAACTGCAAACAATGAATGTCCATTAAATGTCAAAAATAATAATATACAAAGACACTTTAAATCAGCAGATAACAAAAGGAAAATATACATAGGAGTAACTGGAATACACTGGAAACAGGGAAAGTACACAAATCGGAAATGAAACACGAATATCTTGTAAAATACAACTATGCAAAATGCATATATATTCACTATATACAACGCATATGATTAACGTGTATTAGGCAAAGTCAATACGCTAAAGTAACTAAATAAAAAAACTTCTCCCGAAAAAAGAAAATAGCTGAATAAATAAAGAAACTAATTAGCAAATAAACAACGATAACAAATGCCCAAATACACACAAGTAAATTTAATAATACTTACCAACATATAACTAAGTATGCAATAATAAATGTGTACAAATTTAAAACAAAACATCAATATAAAATTGTTAGAGATAATGTCATTCGAATCCACAATTATTCATACTCAATAGCCTGTATAATAATTTGAAGCATAACCGTTACCGCGAAACTTTACATGATATATCTTGCTACTCATAATACACCATTAGTCATGGTATACAAATATTCGAAACCAAAAAGAACATGCATGGCCTGAAGATTGCGTTCAAGCATAAAGCAGACTGTCGCTACTCTCTGTTGACCGAAGTGTCAATAATATTGTTGAAACTTGACTAATGCATGGAATAATAATGCAACACAAAATGTACTTAGAACAAAATGTATTGAAACAAGAAAGTGTACACAATATTTACATATAGTCTTTTGTATATTCCTGGGAAGACCGTTCCTGGGGAATGTGTTGACTTAGTCGCAGTCGGGCAGAGTCTCTGGATTGAATCTCTTGATTCCTCCCCTCGTCTTCCCGGTACCAACCATATTTATATGGTCGATACTCCACTATGCAAATTAGGTGGATCCTACCACAACAAATATATATATATATATATATATATATATATGTGTGTGTGTGTGTGTGTGTGTGTGTGTGTGTGTGTGTGTGTGTGTGTGAGTGTGTCTGTGTGTGTGCATTTGTATATTTATAATATATATATATATATATATGTAATATAAATATCTATCTATATATATTATACATATATATATATATATATATAATATAAAACAGCTATCAAAATATAATATCACATCTTCATATATATATATATATATATATATATAATATATACACACACACACACGCAGACACACACAAGACACAATAGACACACACACACACACACACACACACACACACACACACACACACACATATATATATATATATATATATATGCATGTAAAGTCAGAGAGAACTCTCTTGTGACATTCAATATTATTGCCAGTAAAATTTGCACTGGAACATTGCTATAGCAATTTCTTTCTTGTGTCTCTCTGATCAATGAGGCTAGACTGAAAATGCCGCCCAATATGAGACAGATAAAATCGAGGCGCGCGTGACAAAATAGAACAAGATCAAAAACGTGCGGCGACAAGAGGACTGATGGGAGTTCTACTGAGCATGAAAAAATAACAGTGTACAACCTGTACGAAAATATTATTAATAATATTTTGTCGGATATTGATGTGGAGAAAATGACAGATTCCGAAGAAGCAGAGGAGAAACACTCATAATTAAAAATAAAGCGTCATCAATATATATATATATATATATATATATATATATATATATATATATATATATATATTCTATCCGTATTAGATTCAGATGTAATATATGCATTTGTCTTATATGTACGCTTAGAAACTGTCATCCACACATATTCATGGAGTAAGTCAGTAAGAATCAAAAAATGAAAATAGGTTTGAGAGAAAGAATGAGACACGCTGATCGCTGTACATATATAGATAAGTCGTTCGTGAGAAACTTTTGTAAGTATTCGGTATTAGGAAATTCCTATCTTCATACTGTCTCTGTCTACAAATGCTTTTTCAATGCTACCGATCCCATTGATTTAAATTTCGCAAATTTAAAATTAATATATATCTATATAAATAAATCTACACAATGATCTAATCCGACACTACGACTCGGAGTTTCATCGCTGTATCTAAACTGGTATAGCACGTCAGGCTATATGACGGTTCCGTGTAGAATGCAGGTTCGATTCCTGTTGCAAGACCCATATTTTCTATGAAAATCTTTCGAATGATCAATGTTTTTATTACTGTTTATTATAAACAATGCATTTACGTAAGTGCTTACGTCTATATAAATAACGTATACAGTGCAAGCTCGCTTATCGAACGTCTCAGATATCGAACAGATCAGTTTTCGAACAGAATATTCGAGATGAAAATAACACGTTTATCAAATAAAATTTCGGTTCTCGAACAACATTGCCGAACCGAGTTTACTCGAACGGAATCATTTTTTAGTCGCCCGCCATTTAGTATACATTCGTGTTTTGTGCAGTGTTTTCTTTTCCAGTTATATTGTATTGTCTGGAAACTCTCGTCATTAGAATTCAGACATGGCTCCAAAGAAAGCTAGCATTGATAATGGTAAAGGAAAAAGAAAAATTAAGGAGAAAACAATTGTTGATGATATTGACTTTATCAAAATAATACTGTCTCTTTCTACTCAGTTTCATATAGCAAAATCAGCGGTCTATACTATTCTTGTAGTTAAAGAGACGTTCATATCTTTCCTTACCTTTTCCAAAAAATAACCTCTCTTTCCTACCCCTTCCACTTAGCCTCCATGCAGGTAAGGTAAAACTGAAGTGTTCGTCTATATTTTATCTGTTTAGTATTGTTTTTTTTTCTTAGATTTAATGATTATCATTAGATTTATGTACTATGTGATTTATGCTTATAAACTTGGGCACAAAATACTGTTTTACAGTTTAAATAAGCAATTATCTTGGGGCCAGGAACTGATTAATCCATTTTGAATTGATTGCTATTGGAAAAATAGTTTCGGTCTACGAATATTTCAGGTTGCGAACAGGCGTCAGAAACGAATTACTTTCGTGAACCAAGGTTCCACTGTAATAATACATACATACATACATACATACATACATATATATATATATATATATATATATATATATATATATATATATATTTAAACGCTCTATATCTGATATTGAACACTTCATCACAAGGTCTGCTTGACTTAATTTCTTTTCTACCAGTAAATCACTGAAATTTTGGCTTCAAATACGCTTACAACTCATCACTATATATTTATAACTATCTATCAATATATATATATATATATATATATATATATATATATATATATATATTTCGATAGAGAGTGGAAGTGAGAGAGAATTTCGTATATAATTATGTAGCTAAACATAACCAAGCCTTTAATAAAACGTAGTTTCAATGGACGGTTTTTTTCCATGACACTGTGTTTTTGAATACCTTAATACTTAAGCAATTTTTATTTTTTAGAAAGCAGTGATTAGATTTTGAATGAAAACTATGCATATGATGAATGCAAATTTATACATTTTTTGTGGTCTTGAGTATTTAAAACTCAAATGTTAAACACTATTTCGTTTTAGATTGTTTATTAACATGAATAATGTTAAATGTACGGCATTCAAAAAATAATGGAATGCAATATTTATCATTTATCGTTTTATACATAAAAACAATTTTTATTCGTAAATTTATTAACCTTTACTAAATTTTTAAAATATGAGCACCAACTATGAGGAAATCGTTAGTATTTACAATTTTATAAAGTTTTAATCAAAAGGGCATTAGTCAATCCAATCATTCCCAAATATAATGAATAAATAATCAATCTAATAAAGAAAATGTATGAATTCACTTTCAGATCTTTAGACTGCATTACAATTTTAATCATCCTTTTTTTTTAAAACAATAATCATTTTGAAGCGTGAAGATAGTTAAAAAATGGTGTCATTAGAAAATTCGCCCTTTGACAGTCCGTCATATTTGGGTGACGTTTATTTATATTTAGCATTCTATATCTATAATTTTCACATGTGTGCATTTTTTACAATTACTTAATTAGATCCTCCACTTCCAAAATATATATACACACGCGCGCGCACGCACACAAACTCACAAAAACACACACCCAAACACACACACACACACACCCATACACACACACACAAACATATATATATATATATATATATATATATATATATATATATATATGCGCAGACTGTGAGAGATATTATTTACATTGTTCGGACTGTTGTCCTCATCTTTATTGTTATATTGACGACGTTTCGAATTGGGCGAGACATTTCCCACTGTCTCCATATTTTCGCTATATCAGGTCCGTACTGATCCTTCAATATCTGTCAATATTTCTGATATGAGGTAGTGTTATTATTTACATTTTTTACATTGTTCGAACTGTTGTCCTCATTTTTGTTGCTATATTTACGGCATTTGGGCTGAAACACCGTGAATATGACAATAAAGATGAGGACAACAGTCCCGGCAATTTAAATAATTACAATGCCTCATCAAAGAAATATAAACATGGTTTAAGAGACGTTTATACATGTATATTCTTTTACACACGCGCGCACAAACAATTTTTTTTTAAAATCATATATAACTGCAGTACATGAACAACGGTTCCAAGAAATATCATTTTCAACAAAAAATTGTAAACAGTTTCTTTGTTCATAACGTAAACTTCATTAACGCAGAATAAAACCGAAATTCAAAATGCTTATTCTGTGACAAGGTTGTCATCTTTTCTTTTTGAGAACACTTATTTCTTAATATAAAGCAGGAAGTCTATAATCTCGAATCGCATTCCAGAGTATATATTTTTTGTTAAATAGCGGCCCGCCAATACAAACCTTCCTCGTCAGATAGCTCACGTTTTCAATACGGTTTGGATCGGGTGAACCAGCCATCGACATTACAATGAGTTTTTTGTTACACATTTTTTATGCATACTTTAGTTTTCTGCGTTTAATGTAATAGAGCGATTGTCATTGAGAAACTGACCCTTTTTTAAACTTCAGAACAATCAATGTTTCTCTAAACTGTCATCTTATCATTATATGAAACTGGCCTTAAGCACATCCCTGAAATAAACATAATCAAATCGAAACAAATCACGCCATCTACGCCATTTTAACGTTTTAAAACCAGTATGGGCTGACGCCGCCAGCAGTCAGTCAATATTTTGTCCGTCTTGTCTATCGTGAGTTGAACAATATCGTAGGAAAATAGTCTTAATTTAATCTGTCGTCCATTTTATTGGATTTCTTTTTTATATATCGCTGTTAATAGAGGCCTAGTGATTAATCGCAGGTGTTTTGCCATTTGTGTTGGTATGGACATCTTGAGATATTCAATAATTGCAAGATACCGCAATGCCTAGGTATTTCACAGTTTCATGAAGAAAATAATTATATAACATCACTCTTTGTAAGAGACAGATCAGCCAGCGTAAGAAGAGATTAATATTTCCCTCTATATATTTACATATATCAAAAAATAATCAACAAAATGGTCGCTTATATTAAAG
The DNA here is from genome assembly GCA_903632075.3 of Acanthosepion pharaonis. Lineage (NCBI taxonomy): Eukaryota > Metazoa > Mollusca > Cephalopoda > Sepiida > Sepiidae > Acanthosepion > Acanthosepion pharaonis. Next base: position 999,560 of record CAHIKZ030000837.1, on the reverse strand, counting down.
AATCTTTGAATATATAGGCAAACTGTGTACATCAAGGCAGAATATACTCAAAAAATCTTGAATATAAGTGACGATTTAAATTTACATTGAGCACTGTTTTGTAAAAATAAAAATACCAATAATAACACCGGATCATATATCTTAGTGCTCTTTCTTTTTTTACCATAATATATATATATATATATATAATTTCCTAAAGGTATTATGAAAAATAAAAAAATAAGAGATGATAACACTTACAGAACAGACCAACCGGTTTCGTTTCCAAGCTCATCAGGGTCGACTGGGAACAATTTAACAATTATTGCAATATATATTGACTCACACAAACACCCTACATACAATTAAAATATTAAAAAATGAAATGATTAATGGCATGAGGAAAAAGAAAGTTCAAACCGCGCGAACGTGCACAGCACAAAGGGGGGAAAATTGGGGAGTGTGAGGGGAATGTATGATACACACTAGAGTCTAATAACGCACTTCAGTTTCTGTATATTCGGTCCAGGAGCCATCTCCTCGCAAGCAAAAAGACTGTCTCCTTGGGCTTCGTTATTAGACTCTAGTGTGTATCATACAAAGAATCACACTCCCCAATTTTTTTTCCATTTGTTAAATGCAAATTGGCGCGGTTTGTGAGTCAATATATATATATATATATTTTAAGTGAGTCAACATATATATATATATTTTGTGAGTCAATATATATATATATATATATATATATATATATATATATATATATATATATATATATTTATTTTCTATGAAAATTTCTCGGACATTCAGGCCGGTAAATGTTATTTAATACTGTTTATCATAAACAGAGCATTTGCTTAAATACTTGTATCTATAAATAACAACGTTAACATAAAATGTCTTGAATAAATAAATTGTCGGACCTTGTCCATTTCTTAATATATATATATATATATATATATATATATATATATATATATATATATATATATATAAGAGCGTGATATCACCTCTAGTTAATAATTCGTCATTATATTAACTAAACTTTTTTTATTATAAAATTCAGCATGAATTTGACAGATGTACTACAGTATATCATCATTCGGAAATCGTCAATAAAACTTGCAAGAATAAACCTATACCCTATTTATCTCACAAGTTTTATCGTAATCCCTCAGATATCAGTACACGGGAAAGGTTTTGATAAAATTAATGTAGAATTATTTTTCTTTACTATTTCCTCAGTTATTTTAATTAGTAATGGAAGAACTAATTACAATGTTTGATGAAACACAACTGAGATTAAATAAACAAACATTACTTGAAATTCCATTAAAGATTATTCAACATTATCGAGATTTGGGTTGAGAACTCTTTATCTTAATATTCATATCTATGATTGAATCTTGTCAAGGTTGACAATGTAACATAGATATTGCATGGATCGCAAAGATAGATATATCAGCTATTCTGTCAAGAAACAGCTGACGTATAAAGTGAGAGGTGAATGTACGATGATTTTGTTTCATCTACTGGTAATTTTTATGCCGGTTAGATTTTATGGATTTAAGCGTTGTACAAGATTGTCAGCAAAGTCTCATCATTTTACTTTTGAAATTGTTACATGAGACCTTAAGTTCTATAATAAGCGTTTATGATACTAACTTTCTTCTACTTGGTGTCAGTACAACAACATTCATCCAAATTTTAAATTCACGTCCACGTTCACGTTCTTTTCTGTCTATTTGAATCCCGTTCTTTTTTATTATCCCTTCTCTTCAGCAATATTCTATTAGTTTACATTGCTTTATAGTAATACCTTGCATCTTAGGAGCTTTAGCGCATTGCTTGGTTTGAAATTATTAAATTATCTCTTACATCTGTACTTAGGCAGTAGAGAAATCTCTTTTATTGACCTAAGATCACTGAGAAGGATGTCTTCAAGAACATCCAACATTAACCAAAATAAATATTTATTATTAAATATTTAATAAAAATACATTTTAAAAGGTTGGATAATGCATCAAATCCCTCATACTGAAACTACTGAAAGCCATGATCTTAAAGCTTATAACTACGAGCATAATATTAGCTTGTGCCATACTCTTCAAGATATGACGGATCATGGCTCTCCCCAAGTTCTTAACTTTTTTCGCTAAAGTATAGTTTTGTGTTTTATCCTTGATCAGACATCTATTTACACAAAGTTGTAATGCAGGTTACTTGCTGTTTTTAATCTGTCCGTCTTGCTTTCCCGTGATTGTTAGATTCAACAGGTCCACTTTCGTCATTAAGTTCCCTAGTGATTTCAAGTGTCTTTTCACTGATTCTATGTGTAAATATGCTTTTTTCTGTACAGTTTCCCATTTACTCATGTTTTGTCTATGGAATTATCATAATCCTTCCATTAGGCTGCATTCGGTTGCTCTTTTTTTTCATTTTCAGCAGATTTTCCATCATTCACTGTCATAGAGAAGGACTGATATGAAATAAAAATAATTGTTTTCAATTAAAAAAATGAAACAAACCAAGAAAAATCTGTGTGGTCATTGCCAGTATAAGTGGCGAGAGATAGGTGGAAAATAAACAGCGGTAGCCGAAATAAAGTTTGACATTTCTGATCTAAATTAAGCCTTGAACACTAACCATGTGTATATAGAACCCAGCGAAAATTTTCCTATTTTTAATTACAATTTTCAGTACCTGATTTTCTTACCTAAATAATATGTTTTTCAGTTCCTTATTAATATTAACTCAAAGTATAACGTTTGAAGTGCCTGCATATAAAATATTTCAAATAAAGATTTATATTTAATATTTTTTTGATATTTTCAAAATCGGGTATGATATACCCTTGGTTAGTAGAGGTGTAACTTTAATTGATGGTTAGTGTCCTAGAGTTAAGGAAATAATTTGGATTTCGACTTCCGGAACCAAGGTAGAATATCTGAAATAGAACGAAACCTGTTGAAATAAAAACCTACTCGTACTACAACAGGAATGACTTTCTCCTTCATCTGTCTCTTGCTGCAATTTCCCCGAAGGTATCTCTTTACTTCCCCTTCATGCCGTTTATTTATTTGGATCATTATGATTAAATGTAACCAACAAACGGAACATGAAAAGGAAGCCGGACAAAAATTAAGTAACAAAAATTTTCTTCATCATTTTCATGCATTTGCTCAGATGCGTATCATCATCATCATCATCATTAATCACACGACTGATTCAATCGTCGAGGATAACGAGGAGAAGAAGAAACATATTCATGATCCTTTCAGCTGCCGCACGGTCCTCGAAGTCGTGCAAAGTTGAGCCATGTCACTACCTAGATTGCTGACCGCTTGGTAATGTCATGTGTTGTAAGCTTGGATGTACAGATGGTGTAATGAATAATGGCACGGAATTGTTAATATTAGAGCCGAGTTCCAATTCCCGTTAGTTTCGCCTTATTCACTTACGCACAAATATCTTTCGGAAAGATATGACTCCACCTTTTCTACCCGCAGCTATGGGTTAATTAGTAAAACATGCATAACTAAACCCTTGTTATCCCCCTCCCCAAAAATACAATCTAAACATATTTTCTGGATTTAATTCATCTGTAGAAAAATAATCAATCAATCAAAAACCTTCCATTTGGATTTCATAGAGCTTGGTAGCACCCATCTCCTCTCACAGCCAAAGATCACGTAATATGGCGCGTTATACCTCAGTCCGTACCCTAGGTTTTGAATTCAGATTTTTTCTCCTTCTAGACCGGTTGCTACCCAAGGCAAGAGGAACCAATCTGTTCTGCTATTAACGAACAGCTGGGCTGGGGGAGAAAAGATGGATTCATACCATTCCCAATTTTATTAACATATAAGTGAATATAATAAACTCGACTTGAAAAGAAATATTATAAATAATAAATCTAAACATATTTTGTATATATACATTATTATTATTATTGATCTGTTAACCATTTGTGTATTAGTCTCATCACGCCCGATGTTCCTGCAGTTGTCTCTAGACATGTTATTATATGTGTCGTTGATAGCTCCGCAACAAACTGCTGGAAATTCAGAGTATTGCATCTCTTAGATTGGATAGCAATAACAGCTAGACAGGCTACAATATCCAGTTATTCAATGTTACGAAAAAGTGCCTGGCCAGTTGCGTTTAGAAGTCTTTATTTCGTCCTCAGTAGCGTTGGTATGGGAATCCACTGCAATCCGTGGTAGTAGTCGGATTGGTATTCCAACAATACTTTGTTTCATTGGATAATGGCCACGATTGAAGTTGATTAACTTCGGTGATCAGTCGAGAATATATTACACACATACCCATATATATATATATATATATATATATATATATATATATATATATATATATATATAGATAGAGAGAGAGAGAGAGAGAGAGATAATATTAGTGGAAAATATACATACATATGCAAAATATATATATAAAAATTCCCATACATGTATATTTTCAGAAAAAAAAAAAAAAATTCAAGAGGAAGGATCCAGGTAGAACTCAATGTCCAGGACAGAGTAAGGATATAATAAAAAAAAAAACACTAATATTCCATGGTCATAATTTATTCCATTGAAATCGTAAAAAAAAAAAAAATCAGACCTTTTTTTTTTGAAAAAAAAAAAATTGATTTTTTTTTTACGATTTCAATGGAATAAATTATGACCATGGAATATTAGTGTTTAAGCCTTTTATTATATATATATATATATATATATATATATATATATATATATATATATATATATATATATATCATTATGAGGCAGGTACTATCAAGCTAGTTTTCACATCATGGCTCATTAGGATTTTGGCTCAACTAAATGTATTCAGCTCTCTTCGTTTTACCTTATTACTCAATATTTTTTGTTTGTACCAGAGATTTAAGTTACTGGATGTTTGCATTCGGACTGTTCGGTCGGAGGTTTCTGGTCTTTTATTCTTTTCCATTTTTCATCGGAATCCAGTTTGCTTCAAAATTGTGCTATCCAGGTTTTATCAACCACCGAGTTTTAATACATCATATATATATATATATATATATATATATATATATATATATATATATATTAGTAGTATATATATATATATATATATATATATATATAGAGAGAGAAAGAGAAAGGGAGAGAGTACATATATGTATATATACGATAAATAAATATATATATATACAGCTGATATACATTATGATGTATGTATGTAAATATATATATATATATATATATATATATATATATATATATATATATATATATATATATATATACACAAATATAGATAACTATATTTGTTTCGAAAAACCCTCGAATTTTGATTTGGCAATAATCAAATCAATCTCGAGGGAAAAAAAAGCTTTTAAAAAAGAAAGAGCTACCAACATGAAAGTCTGTCGAAAAAAAATCGTACAGATGCAGATTTGAAGCCCAAGGAAAAAACACCGATACGAGTAAACAACTAACTAACAAAAGAGCTCAATACAACCGTAGAGTAGCTATATATATATATATATATATATATATATATATATATATATATATATATATATATATATATATATATATATATATATACATATATATATATATATATATATATATATATATATATATATATATATATATATATATATATATATACAGCTGATACAATATTATAATGTATGTATATATATATATATATATATATATATATATATATATATATACAGCTGATACACATTATAATGTATGTATATATATATATATATATATATATATATATATATATATATATATATATATATATATATATATATATATGCTATGATGGTGGAGTTTGCAATTTATGGACAATGACAGTAACTGTATTTTTTAAATGCTAACTTATCGTAAAATAGATTTATGTGCAATTATTTGAGATGATTGCCCTGTGAAAATATTTTGGATAGAAGTTTTAAATTCAAAACCTTTCTAAGTAATAAAATAAACTATTTTCAAGTTGTGCAGATAAAATATCAGGGAGTGGTTCTAAGCTTATCCAAAAATGTTTAATAGTTCGAAAAGTCAAAAGATTATTGACTTAAAATAGCGAGTAACCAACTCAAGGTAAAAAGATGAATCACAGCCAAGATGCCCTCTTGCCTTGAACAAATGACACAATCGACAGAAATATGGAACCCATTATTCCTTTATGGCAGCCGAGAGCAGAGAGCAATTATCGAAAGAACCATATGAATCGTATTGCCATAACTTCGCAGGTTTTGTGGTGCCAGTCTCACATTCCACATGGCTAATTCCTCAGTATGGAAAGCTTTGTCCATTAGTCACATTCATCCGACTATATGAAAGTGATGCAGGAGATATTCTAGGAAGCTATAAGGGTCTTCCGATTAAGAGAAAGTAAAAATGAATGACAGAAGGAAAAAGAAATATACAGGGAAGCAGAAACACCCGTTTTTTAAGTAAAATAATTCTTTCAGAAGCTTATACGTACAAACATCTTGTTTTCCAGAAGAGACAGTTGTATTAAACAAGTAAAGCCCGATTGATATATTTTTGATGCAATTCTTTTATTTATCGCCAGAGGAATGTGTAGTCCTCCTTCAGCGTTCCAGATTCAGCCAGATGCGTTTCCTCTTAAGTGGCGACGTCCACATGAAGACATTTGAGTTCGCCGTTGATGATGGCTGTTTTCCTGGTGTTGCTGATGTTCTTGGGGTCTTCAGATAGACCGGTCAATATAGTCCGGAGGTTCCAACAGTCCAGTTTTAGAGTTGATTTCTTTTGTAAATTTTTGTTATTGCCTGGTGCGAAGGTTGCAGTTTGCTTGTCGGATGACTCCTAATCTCCATGTACCCAATGAAGAAGCCAATCTGTGGCGGGACAACACTTGCTGGAGGCGGGCGGTAGCTGTCAATAAAATCCGAAAATCTCTTCCACCAACGAGCACGACCCCTGGCGCTGTGCACTATGCCAATCGAGTTGTAGATTATAACCGCGAACTGCCGTTTCCCGTGTAGACACCAAAGGAGAAAATAGAGTGTTATCTCCAGGTGTAGTTCCGGGTGTTTTGGTGTAGTGTGGTGTGGTCGGATGCAAGGCTGGGTGATGCGATATAGAGGACAGGATGATGCCCATGTGGCATGTTCCACTCTCCACGTCAGCGGTAAGGCCAAAGGAACGAGAAGGTCGCTACATTTTGGGATCGGTGCCGTCGCAGTCTCCAGAACGAGTTGGAAACAAAGGCAAAATGCATGAGGGACTCTGTCTCTGGATTTTTCCTTGAGGTTTACTCCTGAAGCCTTTTCTATGGTTAAATATAACCGCAAGGCAGCGGAGGTTTGAAATAATGGTTTTCCTTCACCTACGAGAACTGCCTTCCCAGGCTGTCGAGCTCCACTTACACGATGCTGGATGTAGCTATCGTCATACCCAGTACAAACAGGATCCCAGTTTGGGGTTTAACTCTTTGCCCATAGATGGGGCCCTAAAAGGTACTACCGCCCCGATCAGGGTGGACCAAGAAACAACAGCAATTAATAGGTGGATACACGCCCCTCAAAAATTTTTGATCAGAGGTCTTGCTGCCGGATGTACTTTATCGTCTTACCCATGACCAATTTTGCATGTTAATAATAATAATAATATTAATGATAAGAAGAAGAAGAAGAAGAAGAAGAAGAAGAAGAAGAAGAAGAAGAAGAAGAAGAAGAAGAAGAAAACTACAACAAAAACTAAAAAGCTAAATCAATAAAAATATATATAAATCAGTAATAAAAACAACAGTAATAAAAGTGAAACAAAAAAAAAAATAAGCGAATGCGACTGAGGGGCATATACATACATACATACAAACAAACACACACACACACACACACACACACATATATATATATATATATATATATATATATATATATATAATGTTACCGTTATTTGGCATAATTTTTGTATACTGCATTGTTTGATACCATAAGTCACATTTGTGTCGAGGAATACCATATATATATATATATATATATATATATATATATATATATATATATATATATATAATATAAATATATATATAAAGAAAGAAAGAACAGTAAGATGTATAATTCGGTGTTCTTATAGATATTTTTATTTTACAAAATAGTGCTCAAAGTAAATTTAAAGAGCATTAATATTATAAATTAATTGATTTAAAATATGGTGTTTTTTCGCTGCACAGTTCTAACCCTCTTTCAAAAATGGAAACTGAAAGCTCCGAATTTAATTTTGTAATTAAATTAAAGACATTAGTTCCATTTCATCCTCAAGCGAATTTTGGAGTAACTTTAAGAATTTTAAAAGTTGCATCCCTCTGTCTTATTTACAAATACTCTCACGGTAACTGTTCCGAGGAGCTACTTTCGCTGGTTCCCAGACTTCATGAATTTAAGGGTTCAACTAGGTTGGCATTCGCTCTCACCCTTTCACTTTCGAAAATGTTAAATGTAGCCGTCTCTTCTACTCCAGTAGCTTCAGGTCTCGCACCTCTCACCTGTGGAACTCCCTCCCCATTTCTTGTTTTCCTGATAGCTATAAACTCCAACTATTCAAATGTAATGTCAATCGACGTCTCCAGATGCCTTGATCTATCCCCTATCCTTCTCTTCATCCTTTCCTCTATCGCTCCTATTTGCTCTCGCTCCAACTCTCTGTAACCCCTTGCGTGCTAGTGGCTTCCTGCCTTGCTTGGGGTTATATATATATATATATATATATTAAGAAATGGACAAGGTCCGACAATTTATTTATTAAAGACATTTTTTTTATGTTTAACGTTGTTATTTATAGATACAAGTATTTAAGCAAATGCTCTGTTTATGATAAACGGTATTAAATAACATTTACCGGCCTGAATGTCCGAGAAATTTTCATAGAAAATATTCGTTCTTTGACAGGATTCGAACCTGCATCCTATACGGAACCGTCATCTACGCTGACGTGCCTAACCTCTGGGCCACAAAGAACCTTTCGGTAGACAAGGTCGAATTTACTGCTTATAAACTTCGATCTTCCATGAATCTCGTACATTCATAACTGCTCTGGCGTATCAAATGTAAACAAATGACGTCATATATTAAGAAATGGACAAGGTCCGACAATTTATTTATTAAAGATATTTTTTTTATGTTTAACGTTGTTATTTATAGATAAACATAAAAAAAAATGTCTTTAATAAATAAGTTGTGGCCCAGAGGTTAGACACGTCAGCGTAGATGACGGTTCCGTATAGGATGCAGGTTCGAATCCTGTCAAAGAACGAATATTTTCTATGAAAATTTTTCGGACATTCAGGCCGGTAAATGTTATTTAATACTGTTTATCATAAACAGAGCATTTGCTATAAATACAACGTTGTATCTATAAAAAATTTCTCCGGACATTCAGGCCGGTAAATGTTATTTAATACTGTTTATCATAAACAGAGAACGATTTTTTCTTAAATACTTGTATCTATGAATAACAACGTTAAACATAAAAAAAATTCTTTAATAAATATATATACATATAATATTTCTCAGATTTAACCTGTAAATAAGACAATAAAATATAAATATAAAAGACAATAGGAAAACTGTAATATTTGGCAACTATTACAGTTTTTCTATTGTGACTTACATCTCTCTCTCTCTCTATATATATATATATATATACACGTTGTGGGGAAACAAGTATTCGTACACATACAAATTTCCATCTAATAAATAAACATCCTTTTCATGTAATTAACTCTACAGATATCCATAATAAGTAAATATGCATAGATAAAAATATTTAATAGAAATAAATCTCATTTATTGTAATGGATGAAAAAAGTATTCGTACAATGCAAATTTCAGATTTTAAATCTTTTAATTTGATTTTCAAGATTGAGAAAATTAATGCGTCACATTAAACAAAAATCAGTGCTTACTTGTCAAGAGTTGCAGGATGATTGTTTTCATCAGGAATATGTGCCACTAAACGAACAATAATCAATGAAATTCTTAGGAACAATCTAAAGTCACGCTACCCTCGGAAAACTCCACTTCTATTGGGAAGACAAAGAGATGCCAGGTCGAAATTCCTTCTTGTACAAAATTGATAAGACAAAATCGTATTGGGAGAAAGTATCATGGATAGACGATACCAATTTTTTTTTATGATTGAACGTATTTCTACAAATCATGTATAGATGAAAGGTGGAGATACCTTCAAAGAAAAGAACACATATCTAAAAGGGAAATTTGGTTGTGGCAGCGTCATGGTTTGAGAAAGTTTTCTGCAAAAACTACTGGAAATATATCAGTAATAGATGGTAAAATGAATGCAGCAGAAATTCAACATATTTTGGAAACAAATTTAATGAATTCGGTTGAAAATCTTGAGTTCTGCCTGTTGGATCTTCCAACAAGACAAGGATTCTAAGTATACTGCAAAATCTACAAAGAAATATCTTGCTGAAAATAATGTTAATTTCCCGAAATGATCAATCCCCAGTTTTCAAACCCAATCAAGAATTTGTGGCGTTATTTGAAATTTCACATCCAATCGAGAGATCAAAATATAAATCCTTGATCTGAAGATCATATGCGAAGAATTGTACAAAATTCTAAATAAAATTTGCAAATCATTAATTGAGAACTATAAGATGAGGTAAGTTGCTGTAGAAGTTAATAACGGCTATTCTACAAAGTATTAAATGAAGATTATGTATTCATTTTTGTATTGTACGAATACTTTTTTCACCGATTAAAATGAATAAATGTGATTTATTTCAATTAACTCAATTTTTGTCTTTTTATGCTTATTCATCTATGATGCATTTGTGTACAGTTAATTATATGAAAACTATATTTATTCATGAGTTGAAATTACAATAAATTAAAAATTTGTATGCGTACGAATATTTCCCCATTGTATATATATATATATTATATATATATATATATATATATATATATATATATATGTGTGTGTGTGTGTGTGTGTGTGTGTGTGTATGTATTATTTCTATTTATTTATTTATCTCGCCGCTAGCACCTGTCTGAGTGTTTCTTGCACAAGGCAATCGCTAAGTGCTGATTAAAATCTACACCTGACGATTGCATTGTGCATTTGGATTGCATTGTGCATTTGGATTGCATTGTGCGGGAAACTCAGACTTTTTTCTGAATACATAAGTGCGGAATTTTTCCGGGCATCCCAATGTTTTCGCTTCCTAATAATCGATGTTAGCAAAACCTTTTTCATTCTAGGTCGTCTTTCAGATGAGGTACCACGTAATTGGTTGAATATGCGTGATTAGACAAATGGCCTTTTGCTTTGGGTCAAATATGTTTTAGAAACCAAGATTTTACCAAAACAACTGAATTAACGTCAGCTTATTAATTATTTTTCAAAGAATTCCTAAACAATCACGAAAAAAATCAATATGATGATTGAATATATGAAACAAAACTATAATCCTGTCTCAGCCATAGGAAATTTATTTCAGGTCTTTCTTTAAAAAAATCATAATTCAATTCGTTACTGCTTTTCCTAAGCGTGCCCATTAAACGATAGGCAACCTATTGTTTCATATAAATTAATACACCTCAATCTCCCAGGAGTTTGTCTTTATTATCAGCTATCACGAAAAACTTGATTGTAAACTCCAGAATAATGCCACAAGAATGAATTTGATTGAAAACTGATTCTTCACGTGGGCGGTAGCGCCTGCTTGGAGGTGCTGTGAACTCTCAAGAACGCGACAGATTTTCAAGAGACTCGTGGGTTGGCTATTGTGATATTAACAGAGCAACAAGATTATTTAACTCTTTTAACACACGTGCAGGTAAAGGTAATCCACGAGCCGAGTTTGGATACCAGTCTAGCCTGATGCGATTACAATCGCAATGATGTCTTGTATGATGGTACAACATGTAAACCAAACGCGACGGTGGGAGGCAGTTGACGTGATTAAGCTGTTCATGGCACAGATTACTTCCTGCTTTTTTTTAGCATGATCTATAATTTGTTACAGTGATCATGTTCTGTTGATCCATTCGATATTAAAATAGTGATTTCTAATTCAAGAAAATATCAGAAAAGTAAAGTTTCGTAAGTAAGTAAAGTTTAAGGACGACTAAATTACAATTAGAGCACATGGCAAACGAGGTCAAGACATTGTCGAGATGAGATACATTTCTATGCTGTTGTAGATTTTATTCTGTATTTCTGTAATCTTGTCTAAGGCTGCCAGCACCTCGATTACAATTCCGTCTGGCCCTGCCATTTTGTTTTTGCTCAATTTGGTTATTGAAGATTCCACTTCATTTGTTCATATTTCCGTTCCGTCCATATTTCTGTATATTGTCGGTTGTTCTCTTTCGTCGTGGAATAGTTATTCGATATATTTGTTCCATTTCTGAATTATTTTTTACTTCTCTAATATCAGCGTTCCATGCTTAGATTAAACGCCTCCTGTTGATAAACACGTTTTTGGTCTCTTAATTCTATTATATTTTCTACGCATATCTGCTTTATCTGTGATACTCATTCTTTCTACTTCTGACTTTTTTTCGTTGAGCCACTCCTATTTAGCCTGCCTGATTCGTGGACGCCCTTCTACGAGAGCAGTTAGCCAATCCCAGTTGCTGACGCCTCTTCGGTCTCTTGTTAAATTCGAACTCGGATCAAATGCGAACGTTTTCACCAATCGGCTAAGTGCTTATACATACATACATACATACATACATACACACATACATACATACATACACGTGTTTATTTGTTCATATGGACAAATGTCAGCAACTCAGTAAAATGCAATGTGGAGTCTGTCTCCGAATTCGAAAGGAAAGGGTACTCTACTCCGAAATGATCAGATAGGGGATTACAATTTAACATTTTAAAGTATAACACAATGTGAAACCAGGTGCATTTGACTTGCAGAAGAGATTGAAATCAGAATGTAAAGCCAATTGCTTCTTGAAATGCCGCGCACTGTCAAGCCTGAGAACATTTGATAAATTGCAGGGATTGTGCAAAGATTTTCAGTCCGAATTGGTTTACTGTACTGTCCAGTTCGTACGCTCCATTTCATTTGAGGGCACTTGAGTCTCTGTATATTCGGTCCAGGGAGCCGTCTCTTTGCAAGCAAAAAGACTGTCTCCTTGGGCTTCACGTTATTTGACTCTAGTGTGTATCATACATTCCCCTCACACTCCCCATGTTTTTTTTTCCTTTGTGCTGTGCATATTCGCGCAGTTTGAATATATTTTCTTTCTCCTCATACCATTAATCATTTCATTTTTAATGTTTTAATTCTATGCAGGGTGGTTGTGTGAATTAATTTATATTGCAATAATTGTTAAATTGTTCCCAGTCGATCCTGATGCGCTTGGGAACGAAACCGGTTGGTCTGTTCTGTAAGTGTTATCATCTCTTATTTTTTTTATTTTTATAATGCCTTTAGGAAATAATTTGTATCTATTCCTTGCAATATTACCGTTCTGTACCTCCAACAATTTATATATATATATATATATATATATATATATATATATATATATATATATATAGATAGATAGATAGAGAGAGAGAGAGAGAGAGAGAGATAAATACAACTGTAGATAAATTTAGAGATAATGCCACCATAGAGATATACACAGGCAAAAATGTAATAGAATATTTGGTCAATTTAATCTGATCCTAATATCGTTTTCTATGCCCCTTGACCCTTCAGGACGTTGGTATTCATATACCTGCTTAGCATTCTCTTCCTTTGGAGCTCTTAGCAATATTTGTATTTTACTTGCCACCCCCGTCCCATTTTGATTTCAGTTTGCATTTGCGCTTTATGTTTCCTAGAAGCTCGTTTCCTCTGTCCCTTTGCTTTCCGTATGTCCTACGAATGTCAATTATTATAACTTTATCGCTTTTATAAAGATCAATCTGTCTCTGACTACTGAGAGTGCCTCCTCCGTGGGTACCTTGGTGAACAGACTGGGATAGGCGGGTACAAGAGGAGGAGGAGGACAACAACACTCACAAGACAGTCTGCCTGCCTTATGTGAAAGGGTTATCAGAGAAAATACAAAGGATCTGCGGTCCATATAACATCAGGACAACCTTCAAAAGCGTGACAACACTTCGCAGATATCTCTCTCGAGTGAGACCCCCAACAGAGGAAAACATGACTAAAGACTGTGTGTACGCTATCACGTGCAGCTGCGGAAAGGAATATAAAGGAGAGACAGGCCGTCCCCTCAAGGTAAGGCTTCAAGCACACCAGAAAGCTGTAACGCGAGGGGAAGTAGAAAAATCAGGTGTGGCTGACCACATATGGAGAGAGAAGGGAGATTACCGTCCCCTGTGGGATCATGTTGAGATCATAGACAATAAACACCATTGGAAAATTCGAAAACTTAAGGAATCAGCACATATGCTTGGCCACAAAAATATCCTGAGCCGACTAAGCATAGAAATAAATACAATATTGGAACCAGTAATAAGGAGTACCAGAGAAAAGCAATGATAACAAAGTTGCAATATGAACTCTGGTAAAGACATGCAATGATAACAGCAAAATTGCAATATGAGCACTGGTAAAAATAGTTGCTGAAAACATTAGGTTTATAATACCCAGAAGTTCATACCCAATTGTCCTCAAGGACACATGGCACAGTGGATAAAGTCGTTGGTTAGATCCAGTGACAGACACAAAGAAGGTGAGTTCAATACCCGGTTAAGGCAGAGGAGAAATTTCAGAGGGAAAATTAGCAGGAGATAACTGACATCCATCAAACATGGCACGTGGAACTACCCCAGTGATCGAAATAAAGGGTTCAGTTCGAAATTTTTCGATTTCGAAATTTCAACCACCTGAAGAAGGCCGAAACGTTGTGACAAATATGGCGACAAAGAGAAGGACAATAGTCCGACTAATGTAAATACTGTACATAATACCTTATGTCAAAAAATATAGACAGACTATAAATTTCGGTAAAGCAAAAAAGAAATGATTGATAAATAAGAGAAGTTTACAAAGAAAAAACACCTGAAACATTCAACAACACCAAGTTCGTGGAAACTCTTTCTACCCTCTCATGTTTATGACTACTTGAATCTAAAGACAGCTTCTGTAGTTGTAGTTGAGTTCCTCTTTATTTCATCATTCGCTTGATTGAGAGAGAAAAATAATTAGGACAACGGAAGAGTGTTTGTTAATTTCGATTTTTCCCCATTCTGCGTGGGAGATGCTTTTCTCATCTCAAATCGTCAAAATTTGTCGCACATCATCTAACATAGCTTATACCGTTCGCATTGTAAGAACAGTGATAAAGTCCTGCAAAACGTAGATATTTCAACATTTCTAAATATTACTTGTGACTTATTTATGTTCGTTGCCTTTGTCGATCTATCCTTTGGAAATAGCATCCATCTGTTTTACCGGCAACTGAACATATTAGAAATATATACACGAATAAAAGAAAAAGCGACGTATAAGAGAAAAGAGGTGTGGAAAATGGTAAATTAAGACGAAATAAAAATGAAATATGACAAACAAGAATGACTTCAAATGATTTCAAATTAATTATAATAATTTGGCTTCAAGAAAGGCTTTCAATCAAACTATTAATTTAAAGTAATAATCCTTCTGTACATTCTTATGCAAGCACACACATCTAATAATAATTAACCCAATTTTGGATCTGATCCCCGATAAAACTTGATCTATGCTTTGATGGATTCACTTTACAAATCTCAGGTGTTGTAACCATCTATTGGCACAATGTTCGACAAAAGCCAAGGAAATATTCGCCAAAAATCAGAGAAAAGTTTAGTAGAAATCCTTATATTTATGGATTAAAAAAGTATGGTTATTTATAGTTGAATACTTGTTTCCAAATTTGCTTGTCATTGAAAGTAACTACCTTAAACTTTGACAGCACCTGATCAAACAGACTTGAGTTTATTCAACACCCCCAGATCAAACTTGTGGTTTATACATTATCTATGATGAATGGATCTTTGTTGCAGTTTTTGGGAAACAACGCACAATCTCTGTATCAGAAGCTAAAACGCTCAAACCCTCACACATGATATGTGTGACATCATGCTTGCAAAACAATTGAGGGCTTCCGAACCGACAACAGAACTTGACTCGAAGCACTAGAGTCAAACTCTGGTATGTTTGGTAGGTACTTTGAAAACAGTGTGCTTGCTTCTGTCGTTTCTAGGCCGGTGACGCTCAACGGCCTCGCCGCCGCACACAAGTGTGCCGAACGATCCTCTTTAGTGTGGCACGAAAATTAAACATTTAAAATAAAACATTCGACAGTACTTATTGATACATTTTGGATTTCAATACAGAAAGAATATCCTTCATTAGCTAAAAATTCTTTATCAGTATTCTTGCAATATACTTATTATTATTTATGTGAAGTAGGCTTCTCAACCTAAAATAACATCAAAAATAAGAAGTGAGAAAGACTACGCTCAACTGAAGAATTAATGAAGTTCTACTTATTGCACATTCAGCCAAACATTGAGGAAATCGCTAAAAAACACCAGAAACAGGTTTCAAACTAAATAAGCTTCACAAATAGTTTTATCGAAACAAGTAATTTCATATTTGTATTCGTATTTCTTTTAAATCTATGGTTTTATCTCATAACAAGTAATGTATACTCTTTAACAAATTTTATTAATTGAACCGTGATATTTCTATTTGCTCCTACGTGGGTCGTTGCTTAAAAGCTTCAGAAACTCTGTACGAGACCGATAATTTTACCATAAGTATTCATTTCCTTAACACATCGGCCATGGCAAGATTTGAACCGAGGGATTACAGAACGCCAAATTTTGGCATTCGACCACGTACATATAGTAAAGATACGGGTGCAAGCTCATTAGCTAGTCATATAGATATATACAAGGCGGATAGTAAAGATATGAAAGGTAACAATGAAGCAATGTTAAGATATTTTTAAGAAGGATGTGTGAAGCAAATGTTAAATAATTTGAAAAGAGAAAACAACGAGTGTTTTATTATTATTATTATTATTATTATTATTATTATTATTATTATTATTATTATTTTATTTAAATACAATGATAAACCCCAAGGCAATAAGGACACTAATCGCGATTCTCTTTTGCATGGTTGGATAAAAATCTTCATCATGAGTCTTCATTTCCAAGAATAGAATCTGATCATATTGATTCTTGTGTTTTCAAATTTTCCTTTTATTGCAAAGACGAAGCCAAGCGTTGAAAGATCTGCGCCGATATTAGTTTTTTCGAAGTGCTGTTTCCGAACAGAAAGACAAGTGGACGCTTGTAATTTGGATACGCAAGTTGCTTGAAATTAATAAGGAGTGTGAAAGCCAACGATAATTTGCATCGTCAGTTTCTTTCGTGATGCAAATATTTGACGCTTGGTTAAATAAACCCACACATATTTATTTGTTTGCACATTAATCTGTCTCTGCTTGACTTGGTGGTGAAGGCGGATTTGCATTTATCCCCGTGGGCCCTTTAGAAGCCAAAGTAAATATTGTGATTCCTGTTGTTACATTGTTATAAATGCAATGCATTTAGAATATTGCCATAGAAAAATATTCTTATTCTACACTTTGTCGTGTCGCTTCAAGTAGCGGGTGATCAGGGCTCTCCATTGCTTCACATGTTTTGCAGCTCTTAGTAACGTTTGTCTTTTAAGCATCCCTCTACATCGTTGTTTAGAAATCACCTTACAAAAGCTGGTTAATTTGATTAACTACTGCTTTCCTTGTCCCTGTTGCCTTCAATATATTCTATTAGTGTCAGCTTCTCCAGGCCTTCTTTTCGCATTATGCCTGCAAGAAATTGCAGTTAGGTCTTTCTGATTTTATGACTTATTTTCCTTTTTGTTTCCATTTTGCGATAAGTCTTCCATCTGTTAAACCACATCTCTGTTACGTCGTCTCAGGAAAGAGTTGTTTTTTTTGTTTTTGTTTCCTTGGGTTTCACTTTTTTCTTCATAGTCTAGTAGGCATATTTTGTAATTTTCATATGCTTTGGATTTCGGTGTCACACTTTCTGTACTGACATTTATCAGATATCAGTTTAATTTTGACATCTCAAAAGAACTGTCTATAATTATTTATAATAGAGCATTTTAAACGACATTTATGATGGTATATGTGGCTTGAATATAAACTATAGACAATACCAGAATATCTGTCTATATTTCTGAGATGAGGTATTATGTACATTATTTCAGAGGGGAATTAACAGGAGATAACTGATAACTGACATCCATGGCAAGTGGAACTAGAAAAGTCTTCCACAGTGAGCGAAATAAAGGATTCAGTTCGACATTCCAACCACCTTAAGAAGGCCGGAGCGTACAACGGCCATAACGTTGTAATAAATATGGCGACAAAGATGAGGGCTATAGTCCGAATAATGTAAATAATACCAGAATTATATTAATATATTTTCATACTATAACTCTTCAGATCGGAAGAGAACATAACTCTCCACATCTTCTTTTTATATATGTGTATTACATATAGTGTCTTGATAGTGGTGAGGTTTTCTGTTTCCGTCTCCATGATTTTGAATTCAGATAATTTCTATTCTTAAATGAAAAATCATATCAATGCGATATCGCTCATTCTACGCTGATATTTAAACCATATCAATGAGAAGTAGAGCGTGTTTCTTTCTTTTCCCGAGTGCATTAGTGCAAACGGAACGCAACAGATTAGTTTGGATTTCTGCATCCCTAATTGTTATGCTACTCGCTTCCGACTTCAGGTTTTCTTTTATGTGCTGCGTCTCTTCAGGATTTTGGTGACCATGTCTCTCCAAAGTTTCATTTATAGCTCAGGCAATTTTGTCCCGTTACTATCCCTCCTAGCCGTTGTTCAGCTACCTGTATACGCAAGCTCGTTAGGTATACGTCAGCGGCTGCTGCTATCTGATCAATTTGCTTTCTCTATGTCAAGTGGGTATCAAAGTCGGCAATCCCACTTATCTCATTTAGGTGTCACAGAAACTTCAACTTTTCAAACAAATGTTGTTTTATTTTTATTTGCTTCAAGTAGAGTGTGAATGTGTGCGTGTGTGCTTATTTTGATCATTCATATTGGGTTTAGTAATGAGCCGCTTATTATATATAGTCTCGTTCTTTATGCTCCATTGTAAATTACTGTTCAATATTTTTCATAAGAAAACATAAAAAATCAATGGAATATCAGTAAGAATAAAAGCTTTTATCGTACAAGTTTTGAACCTGTGATAAAAAGCTAATAACGAGATAAAAAGAATCAGTCAGAATATATGAAAAACATTATCTCAGAATCGCAAATCTTCAATAATATATGCGATAAACTTTTAATTATGTCATAAAAAGTCGCTATCAGAAAGAATAAAAATGATAATCTGGTATAATGATAACGTCAGTTTTAATCTTATATTAATCGACTTCATAGATTAAAGGCGCCATACCCATGCCACATGTATTCATGTTTTACATGAAAATTAATTTCAACCCATGTTCTCAAAGTTCTGTTCAGTGATAAACTAAAAAAAAAAACAGGTAAAGTTGTCATAACTTAAGAAATTAATAACAATTGTAGAATGTTATTTTTTCTATGGAAAAAACATTCTAAAATATGAAAGGAAGAATAAATATATTATTAATGAAAATACATCCTCAAATGATAGGAAAACCTTAAAAATGTTTTACACTAACAAATATTTAGTGTCTACAGTTGACGACATATGCATTTAAATGATTCATTACGGGTTAGCCTGCTGTCGTATATCTCTGTGGATGTCGGTAAGGTGTTGTTAATATTCAAAATATTAACATTTAACGCCATTTTAAATTAAAGTTTACAAAATGAACCCTATCAATACTGAAAAGAACTATAACATCTATTGGAATTGAGGAAAGTGTTTTCCTAAACAAAAAGTGTTTTAAGAGAAAGAATTTATAAATGTCGACTGAAACATGTGGCACCATACACAGTTGACATTCTCCTATGAATTTCAACTGGTTTGAACCCTTCAGCAACCAAAAACTTGATAACTGACCGCTGTTCAATCCTGGAGCATGCTTCTTGGTCGGCCATCTTTGTTAATCGCCAAAACTCTCAAATTTTTTTTTTTTTTTTTAATCTGCAAAAGAAAATAAAATCCATGAGAAAAAGAAGTAAAACAAAAAAAAAATTTAAAAAAAGTAAGCTTCTATCTGTATTAGAAGTCCTTATACCGAAAAATTCACCTTATTTATTGAATGACCCTCGTAGTAGTAAATCGTGTAAGAATGCTTATTTTATTCTGCGTAACTAAGAAATCAATAGAGACTTAGAAATAATTACTAATTCATGAAATAATTTGGGATTTCCATGAAATGAATGTAGACAACGTTATGTTTGATAACGTTAATGAAAGTATTCCAGTTAAAAAGCTTTCGTGTATCTCTGTGATTGAAACGAAGTCCGCTTAAAAGCAGAAAAAGATTTTAATCTGTTTAAACATAATTATTTAATAAAATGAAATTGATTCATATTTAAATAAAAGGCATCGTATTAAGATATAATTAATCTGAATGAAAGCTGAACGCTCTATACGAAACAAGTTTGAAGTCAATTATTATCGCTACCTCTTACATTTCCAACATTGTTATACTTCTTTTGACATTTTTTCTTCTTCTTTTATGTACCGTGTCCCTTCAACACAGAGGCGATCATGGCTCTCCACTTGCTTCTATCCCTTGTAGCTCACAATATCTTTTGTCCTTTTGCTACTACTCACAAGTCCTGTAGGTATGACATGCATTGCTTCCCTTGCCTCTCTCTCCGTCTATCCGCCCTGTGAGTAACAGATTCTCCATGTCCCCCCTTTTTAATTACGTGAACCAGAAATTTCAGCTGCTTCTTTCTGATGTTAAGCATATGTTTCCTCCTTGTTTACATCCTCTCCAAATAACTCATCTTTGCTGCCATTTTCGATCCACAGTATCCTTAGCATCCTTTTGTAGAACAATACTTCCGTTGCCCTTTATTCATCTTTGAGGAAAGCGTCCGACATTCACGGTTCTATAGGAGGACAGATATCACGTAGCAGTTCAGTACTATTTCTTTGTTACCAATGGAACCCTATGCCTAGCTTTTAGAATGCGTCACGATACATCTTCGGATCTCAGCGTGGAACTTACCGTCCTCTGTCAGAACAATTCCCAGGTATATAAATTTCCTCACCTGCTTGAACTTTGTGTCCTTGACTCGTAAATCGCATTTAGGGCTCTTCTTTTTAGTGATGACCCTGAATTCTGTCTTGTAATTTATGCTTAGTCCATTCTTCTCGCCCTCCTTCGTTACCTTCTGTAGGAGGTTTTGTAATTTCCTTTTCGTGTCTATTATCCGGACTGTCATCTGCGTATCTTATGTTGTTAAGGTTATGGTCACCAATGTTGAATCCTGGTAGGCTTTATACCATATATTTCAAGCCTTTTAGGTTAGTGTCGATCGGATGTTTCAGGCACATTTCATTTATCTGACAGTAAGATTTCTCTCAGTTCAGATATCGATTTATCATATTTTGAGCTAGAATATGTGTCTCTAGTTGTCAGTTATTAATATGAAAAATCAATGTTTTCAAGATACAATTGCAACTAATAACAACATGATAAGAGAATTTCCAGCATATATGATAAATATGCGATATATATTTAGGAATATAATATTTGTTTTTATTAGAAACTTAATTCTCCAATTTTCGTATTCATTTAGATTTTTCTCCTATTCGTTTTTTTTTATTCTATTCTTTTTTCTTCTTTTTCTTCGAAGTTATGACATGTCGTCTTTTCATATTTTTAATTCTTATATTTCTCTTTCTCGTTCTCTTTTTTCCTTTTATTGTCTTCTTATCCTATTCTCTTTGCTTCTACCTGTTTTCTTCTTCTTGTTCTTCGTCTTCTTCTTCTTCTTATTATTATTATTGTTGTTGTCATTATTATCATTATTATTATTATTATTCATTTTCTTTTTATGGAAACCATTTTTATCATTTTATAGTGTTTTCTCTTTTCTTGTTTTTTTAAAAAATTAAGTAATAAAAAACAACAACGAAAGTCAAGTTTCATAAGTAGCATTTTCAAATAGAATCATTTATAACCATCTTTGTTTCTCACCTCTCCAGATGTGTTGGCATCGAAACAAAAATGCATCTTTGTCGTATGCAACTTATGTTTGTCCGTATTTAACATCTTTATAATAAATAATTAATAGTCTACACTTGGTACTGAGCCCTCTTTTAAATTAATGCTATGAACGTGTGCATTTATATTCTTTTTTCGTTCGCATTACATTTATATATATATATATATATATATATATATATATATATATATATATATATAATGGAATGAATTAAGTCCGACAATTATTTTAATGTATTTATTGTTTATACGTTATTTTTATAGATACAAATATTTAAGTAAATGCGCTGTTTATAATAAATAGTATTAACAGCAATTACCGGACTGAAATGTCCGAGAAATTGCATAGACAATATGTGTCTCCCGAGAGGGATCAAATCTGTGTCCTACAAAGAACCAGCATATGACCTGACGTGCTATACTATTTAGCTACAGAGGAGTCGTCTTGTTAGCAAGGTCGAATTACTGGTTATAATCTACAAATTTCCCATGAATTCTGTCGAACGCGCGTTTATGCTCGAAGCGTATCTTAGCGTAAACAAATGACTTCATATATTATGAGATGGATTAAGTCTGACAGTTATTTTAATGTATTAATTGTTCATACGTTATTACTTATAGATACAAATAATTAAGGAAATTCTCTGTTTATAATAAATAGTATTAACAACATTTACCGACCTGAATATCCGAGAAATCTAAAAGAAAATATGGGTCCTTCGGAAGGAATCGAACCTGTATCCTAAAAGGAACCTTCATAGAGCCTGACGTGCTATGCCATTTAACTATAGAGGAAGCGTCTGGTTAGCAGTGTCAAATTACTGCTTTTAAACTACAAATTTCTCGAACGCTCATATTTACTTGAAGCGTATCTTAACGTAAACAATTTATGTCATATATTATGAGATGGACTAAGTCCGACCCTTATTTTAATATATTCATTGTTTATACGTTATTTTTATAGATAAAAATATTTAAGTACTCTGTTTATAATAAATACTATTAACAACATTTCCCGGCGTAAATGTCCGAGAAATTCTCAGAAAATGTGTCCCCCGAAAGACTCGGAAATATGTGCCCTTCGAAAGAATCATGCAGCCTAACGTGCTATGCCTTTTTAGCTCAATCAATTCCATGTTATACAATTATTATATAATTTAAAGTTCTTACAATTAGAGAAATTATTTAATTGGATAATGACTTAAATAAACGAAGATTTTAAGTCATGTTGTCATTGGACAACAAAACGTTCAAAACGAAAATGTTTCCTGATAAAGAGTATATACATGCCAAATAATTCTCCTTCTTTTTATGCCAAATTGACTAGTGAAAACCTTTCCAAAAATATTTTAGAGGCACCGCATTAATAGATCAGTCCCAGTTCTCTCCAGGCATTAATTTGGTAGGAATGTTTACTCAATTTCATATATATATATATATATATATATATATATATATATATATATATATATATATATATATTATTAGTTCTAATTTAAATACACATAGAGACCTACTAAAATCTGTCAGCAAAAGACTCATGGAGAATACAGATCTAATAACCTTATCCACATGTAAAAAATAATGGAAAACGTATTAATAAAAAAAGAAAACACTAGCACATCATAGCATCAACTATTAACACGGCTACAATAAACTGAACTTTCTTGGGAAATAAAACATTCTTACAACTCTAGACACATACATAAAACGATCCATACATTTAATTAAAAGTAAAAATAAAATCATCCTTGCTAATGGCTCTAAGTATAGTAGAAAGTGCTCGGACACAGACAGCATAGTTACGAATTTCGAACAATTGAGTAAGCGATCTCGTATCTGGAATTATATCCGTTATCAAGTGTAGATATCGCTGTTGTTACTCTAGTATCTGACTTTTTTATACCCTTCGAACTGCGTGCCAAATGTAAAGTACATTAGTAACTGAAAACCCAGTGCATTTGAAAAAGCAAATGTAGGATATTTGTATGACCGTTTTCAGAGTTACATTTTAGAATATGATATAGAATCGCATCTTTAACTTCGAAAGCCATTTTCTGTAAGGAAATTGTCCAGTAATCCTTTTTATGGGAAGGTAGATACGATATTAAGTTAAGCATTTTTTCTTTGTTTTCAATTTTACTATTTTTTGAAACTTTTTTTAAAATGTTTTCCATTTTATGATTCAACCAAACCAGGTCAATAAAGCCATTTAGATGCAAAGGATTTCTGAATGTGTATAAATGTGTGAGAACCATTAAAAAAGGAATTAAGATGACAGAAGATAATGCTTTCTTGACATTGTATTTAAAGCTTTGATGATCAACGTTCACTCTAAAGCCAAGAGTGAGTTAACAAAACCGTGAAGTTCAAGAGCAAAATCTGTTAGAAGAGAACTTACAGCTGTATCGAGCCATTTCAGCTGTAAAAAGAGGAAACCTATCAGTCTCGTACTGCGCTTAAATTAGTCAAATATCGGTACCAAAGAGGAAACCTCATTAAAAATTACTCTGTAAATATTAAAAAAATTACTATGGAAATAATTATAGAAAAGGTACAAGGAAGCTAACTTACGTAGGTGGGAAATTGTGGGAAGACGTTATTGCAGATTACTACTGATAATATTGAAGTCTCTTTTAGTAAGAATTTCTAAATTCATAAGAGAAGCACCAGGCCAAATGTAAGAGCAATATTCTATACAAGGCAGTGTGTTAGACTTGTAAATTTGTAGGATAGGTTCTATCGATAATAATTGTCTAGAACGACATATATATCCAAATTTCATAGCATCAGACCAAACAGTTGATTCAATCCAATCTTTCCACTTGATGTCACCAGTGAACATTAGCCCGAGAAATAGCAATGAGTCACTCTGCTAGAGGTTAGCATCAGTCATCCTGATGGAAAACAAAAGCGGTCTTAGAAACAGTTTCTGTATATGCTGTTACTCTATTCTGATACACCACCAGATCTTTGTCAAAACTATTGAATATCCGTCACTAAATTAACCAGTTAGTTAAATTTAGGTACCTGGTTGAGTGTGATACCTCCATACTGTCCTCATAAATTTGTGGCCTATCTTCTCCACGATTAAATCTCTCTTTTCTTATATTCATTTGTTAAAACTTTCTTCTCACTTTTGTTACCTAGTAAAGAGGCTTTTTTTTAGTTTTCTGGCAGATTTCATCATAATCGCAATGTAACCAGCGAATCTGATGTTATTAAACTGTTTACGGTAACGTTGAAGTATCTGGTTTCGCAGTTATAGCGTAATTAAATTTATTCACTGTTATAGTGTAATTAAATTTATACTTATTTATTTGCTACGGGTTCCTTCTCTTAAAATTCCAATTGACAAGTGATAAAATATATCGGGATCTAACATATTTTTTCCGATTATTTTGATAGAAACTTTTTTCTATTATGTGTCGTGTTCTCTCCCTTCATGGGCGATTAAAACTCTCCACAATTTCCTATCTTTAATATTCTAAACATAAGTGCCATTTTTTCCTTAACATGTTCTTCCTTCGTCACATGCTCGAGCCATCTCATTTTCAATATCTTTCTGCAGAACCACATGTCAACTACCTTCAATCTACACTTCATCTAGGGTTACGGACACATCACGTTGAATCACCGTCTCGAAGTTAAGTAACGTCGAGCCTGGTCAGTAATTATATGGGTGACCGCTTGGGAATACCAGGCGTTGTAAGTTTGGATATGCGGTTAGCGTAATGGTTAATGGCTCCGAATAGTCAATCGGAGAGGCAAGTTGCACTTTCGGTTGCATTCGCTATGTTCGCTTACGCGAAAATACACTTGGAAAAGGTAAAAATCCACCGCTACTCCCCAGATATGGTTTAATTAGTAATACTTATATAATTAAAAGCATTTTTACTTCAAAAATTCTTTGCAATCTAAAAATATTTTATGGATTTAAATAACATGCAAAGTGTTGGCAAGTCGAAAAAGAACAAATCAAACATATACACATTATACGTGAACTGATTGTCCATCATTCAATGTCGCAACGGAGGATGGTTTGGTTTGGTATATTTTGTTTTACGGTATATCACCCTAACTGGGTTATTTAATGCTGACAATATTTTTATTACTGTTAATATGTTTTTAGAAAAATGTATTGCTGGTAATAATTTTTCTTCAAGAATTTATTGCTGGTAATACATTTACAAAAGCTTATTGCTGTATTAAAACCTATTTTTCCACTTTCATAGTGTTTTGACACCAGTTTGGGGGTTAACTATTTGCCCATAGCTGGGACGCTAACAGGTGCTACCACCCCGGTTCAGGTTGGACCTGGAAACACCAGTAATTAAGAGGTGGTTCGTCGTTCCTCAAATTACTCCTGATCAGAGGCCTTACTGTTGGATGTAGTTTATCGTCTTACCCAGGACGTAAACATAACTGAGGATTGATATTACATCGCTGTTAAGCATTCTTGTTATTTGTTTCCACTGAAATTATTCTGTTTTTACTTATTGGTGCTGAATTTTCTACGAATTGGAATCTGGTTCCTTTCTGATACATTTTGAAAACTATCTGGTAACCGTCCATTGACCTGATTATTATGAACAGGACTATATTAGAGCACTTTCTTTATTAATCTTTCTCTCCATATGGGAATTTCTATCGAGACAATGCGTATTTCCTATCGTCTGAATGTCAGAATATACACGCATCTTCTAATACAAATGTATCAAATCTATTTATTTGGGATACTTTATCTATCGATCTGTGGTTTATGGTTGCATATATATATATATATATATATATATATATATATATATATTATTATTAATCAAATTCAAACATTGCTCTGTTGAAGATGGCCGAATATGAAAAATGTTGGAGATTTACGAAGGTTTAGCAAGACCATGTCCTTAGCTAAAGCTACATGATGTCTCTGTGGGAAAAAAAAGACACAACAGGGGAAAATAGCAAATGTCATCTCTGCGAAAGATGAGATAGTAAATCGCATGATAAATGAATGCGTAACGCTGATCAAAAAGATATATAAAAACGAGAACATCGTTGTTGGTACAATCATAACGTGGGGATTGTAAAAACGTCTTGCGTTCGAACGTATAAATAATTTATTTGCAATCAAACTGGAGGCTCTTTCAGATAATTAAAAGAAAAGAATAAAAGATTCTGGGATTTTGAAATCCCAAGTGTCAACATCATCCAAACAAGAAGACCGTATCATATTTCGAGAAAGGAAAAATACTGTCATATCATAAAACGCTATCAAAACAGTTGAATTCAAATAAATCTGTAGGAAAATAATACTTGAATCTTTTCCGAGATAAGTAAAGATATATTTCAGCTAGTGCCCATCATCAATAGCGGTCAACGATTTAATCCAAGGAAACAAATACTAAAACCTGAATAAATCAATGCTTCAAGGTAAGGGTTAAACAGTACAAGCC
Organism: Acanthosepion pharaonis; assembly: GCA_903632075.3. Taxonomy (NCBI): domain Eukaryota; kingdom Metazoa; phylum Mollusca; class Cephalopoda; order Sepiida; family Sepiidae; genus Acanthosepion; species Acanthosepion pharaonis. The sequence continues at coordinate 971,913 of CAHIKZ030000837.1, read as the reverse complement.
ACATCAATGTTTGGTTCAGGAACAGTAGAGTTTCGAATTTTGGTGTGATTTGCTCTGTTGTTGTTTTTTTTTTTTAATGAAATCCTGCCACCATATTGGGCACAGTGATACACCTATTCTCTATATTTTCATCATGCTGGATGTTATGATGGATATATTTAGCTTCGCATATTGCTATTCGCGCGTCCTATTTCGGTGTGCCACTCACTCAACGAGAAAAATAATACCATATTCCTGATGTCTTTACGAAGATGTGTGTTGCTTCGTATAAGTTAATGGCAAAGCAACAAGATTAAAGACAATAATAATAATAATAATAATAATAATAATAATAAGAAGAAGAAGAAGAAGAAGAAGAAGAAGAAGAAGAAGAAAAAGAAAAAAAAGAAGAAGACGATGAATTTTACACAGTTTAGATATGAAAGGATCTGTAAAAAATATAGATATAGTTAACTTTCCAGACTCATTTCCATAACTCAATGAGATTAAAAAATTATATATATATATATATATATATATATATATATATATATATATATATATATATATATATATATATATATATATATATATATATATATATATATGTCATAAAGAAATATCTATCACGTGAAGATGTAAAAGAAACGAATACTTCTTTGGATATAATCAATCAGTTTGAAGTGTTGCCATCTAGTGATAATAAAGCAGACTTCATTGGTCGAAAACTTTCTTATGACTCAGCACTCGAATCATCTGCAGTATCTTTGCCTGATTTTCCATCTAGAACCGAATATCTAATGTGTGATGTGTATGTAACTCCGCCCATGCTTTCTGCTATCATTTCCATGATATGCGAATCTAATCCTATCAAAGAAATTTGTATAAGGTAATTTGGTCCTGAAGCGGGCTCCTGTCCCCTCTAGACTCTACACCAAATACCTTGCTGCTTCTTGCTTTTCAGCTTGTTGGAAATCATCTTTCATTGTTCCTGATTTTAAGAAAATTGGTAAACATTTGAATCGAATGACTTGTTATCTGTCTTTATATCTCCTTCTGGCAAAGTACTATACGTTCGACGCAAATCCTCATACGCGCAGCTCTTTCTTAATATCCGTAAGTTTTTCGATTCTGTTGGTTAAAAGACTATTAATGAAAGTGTGTGTCAAACATTAAATAAGAAATGCAAAACCTTTCTTCAGACATCAGATATCTCGTAGGGGTTTTTAATGCTAGTCTCATTTACAATTGGTAAAATTTGCACATTGGTGTGGCCTTTACTGTTTAACCCTTACCTTGAAGCATTGATTTCTTCAGGATTGTTCATGCTGGTCTCATTTGCAAATTAAAGGCCCACGGTGTCTTCGGCCGATTTTTTTTTTATTTCAGCCAATCATTCTTAACTTGTCATTAATGAAATAGTGTTGAACGATCACTTTTCTAGATCTATTCACACTAATGCTATTGTCATATAGGGGTCTAACCTTGCACCTAATTTGTTTCTTATCTTCATCAACGACCTTCTCGATGTCATTAATCCAAACTCAGTATTTACGCTGATAAAACAACTATTTACTCCTCTCTTACTAGTAAATCCGATAGATTCGATCACGATAAACAGGTAACTGAACTTGAAAATAACAAGCTTTTAGTTTTTACTTGGGGCAAAAATGGCTTAGAAATTTTCGTTTGGTTTGGTTAGGTTTGCTTTGTTTTACAGCATATGAGCCTCAATGGGTTATTTAATGCCGACAATTTTAACTACAGGTAACATTTTTCCTTTAAAAAAATCTATTTTTGGTAACATTTTTCCTTCAATACGTATCGATGGTAATATTTTTTTTCAAAAAATATATAGCTGGTAATTTGTTTTTCAAAAATGTATTGCTGGTAATAATTTTTACAAAATAATTCTGGTATTAAAACCTATTTTTAAACTTTCATAGTGTTTTGACACTAGTTTGGGTGTTAACTATTTGCCCATACCTGGGACCCTAACAGGGGCTACCACCCCGGGTCAGGGCTGACCTGGGAACATCAGCAATTAAGAGGTGGTTTCACGCTCCTCAAAACCTCCTGATCAGAGGCCTTGCTGTTGGATGTAGTTTATCGTATTACCCAGGACGCGAATGTAGTTTATCGACATACCCAAGACAGATTGTGCATTTTAAGGCCTCTAAAACGAAACTACTGCATTTTACCCATCTGATAAAAGCATGTTCATCTTCCACTAGCATGGCTGATGCAAGCCTTCAGAAGAGCAACTCATTCCGACTTCTCGCTCTCACGTTCTTTTACTGAAATGAAGTGGTATAATTATATTGTATCAGTTGCTAGGAGGGTTGCTAAGATTGCTGGTTCAATGTGTTGTGCCACAAAATTCATCTTATCCATCTTGAATGCTTATAAAACTGCCATTACTCAGTGTATTGAATATTGCTGCCACATCTGGTCTAGTGTTCCTCGTATATATTTCAAGATAGTGTTTGTAATATGATCTGTCTTATCCTGGCATTTCTGTTTCAATCAGTTTCTCAATATTGAAACATGGCTTACTTGTATCTTTTCTATAAATATTTTAATGACTATTGTCCTGATGAGTTTCACATAAGGTGTAATGGTGTAATGACCGCATGGATTTAAGCGTTCTATAGATTGGCAAATGAATCTCATGTTCTTACTGCTTAAATAGCTAGCTGTAAGCTTAAATTCTTTTCTAATAGTTTATATTCTTGCACCTTTCGATTGTGGAACTCATATGACTTTTACTTCCCAGTCACATACGATCTTCAAAAACTTTAAATAGGACATCAATAGCCATCTTCCTTCTTCCTCAAACCCATACTTTTATTTCCATGTTTCCTCACTAACGTCTTCTCATTTAGAAACGATTTAAAATATTTCCCCTATATTATCGTAGTATATATATATATATATATATATATATATATATATATATATATATATATATATATATATATATATATATTACAATGATTCATTCATACAATAAGTTAGTAGAGTTAATGATATAAAATCCCGAAATCACTTCGCTAACTAAATTTTAGAGATGCATTAACCCTGTAACCACTCGATGAATGTTATTATACTTGTTTTTTTTTTTTTTTTTTTTTTTATTACCCACTGTATTAGGTTTCCTTAGATATAAAAGTAATTTTTTCGGATCCACTGGTCATCATCAAGCATGGAAACAATTCTCTCTTTGGTAAAATTCAGGTAGCATGGGAGACAAAAAATATAATGCAAATCGAAATGTGTTTTTTTTTTCAATGGTTATTGATAACGGATACAGAATTATGGAGCGTATAGTCGCAACGCTAAGGTTGACTTTTTGAAAAATTTATGTCGGAGCGTGCGTTTTTTTTTTTACTAATATGGCAATGTAAGAATTTTTTGTTGTTGTTTATCAGTCAAAGTTGCATGAACTAAATAGTTTAATAAGTAAAGCAATGTCCATTGCGATACATATACAACAGCATTGCTGTCTCCATTCACAATATAAAATTTACCAACCGACAACACAACTATCCTACACGATGAAAACTATCAGATTACAGATACAAGAAGTAATTTATATTAAAAAATTAAAGCCGTCACTGAACAAAATCAACTATGAATACTGCAGTAATTTTCTGAAATGCCTATAACGGAATAGTTTTTTCAGGCCTTTATGCACGCATGGCTACGATATTATAACATAATTTTAAATAAATAAAGAAATAAATAATGAACACTCGGCACATTTTTAACAGTTTTGCATTTAAAAGCATAATGAAACAATTACGGTAATGGATAACAACGCAAAACTTTGTATAAATATTTGTACTACTTGCACCCCTGAAGATGATCTTGGAAGAAGAACGAAAGTACTTGGGAAATGAAATTTAAACAACTACAGCACATTTCTCTCATTCTTTAACATCAATACACGGAAGTCTATTCATTAGTTGAATGGATTTTAATTAAAATTAGTAGACATAATGTCTGTAATTTATTCAATCACACAGGCATTGACACACGGACACACATGCACTCACACACACACACACACACATATATATATATATATATATATATATATATATATATATATATATCCCTCATCAATTGTAAACTCTTTATACTTAATAATGATTCGAATTCCGGTCGAATCCATTACATTCAATAACGTGATAATGCACTTGGGAAAGGTATGTGCTCTCTTCCTCTTCCCACAGCTATGGGTAAATAGCTGGATAGACCGGCTTTAGATGACAACTAAGTCTACCGCTGAAAGAAATGGCAACCTACTGCGGGAAAAAATCTGTTTCGTCAGTCATGTATCGAAAGATACATGATCGCCTAGGCGTGTATCACGCATGGCACATAACTGAGTGATAGTTAATATATTTTTTTATAAATACTTCAATAATCTGAATAGTCCATAGTCAGATGAAGCAAGTTCTGCAAATAAGGAAGGGGTCACATCTTTATTTAGTACCATAATATTTTACCTGATTGATACACTCAATATGTTAGTTCTAGGTATGACGTTGAAGTACATTCGAATGCAAGACTTCTGAGAGATTGGAGGTGTTATGAAGCGTTGAACCGCATCTTTATTGCTGTTGTTTCCAGGTCCATCATGAAATGGAGTGGTAGCTATGTTAAGGTCCGAGCTATGGGTAATAGTAGTCCCCAAACAAAAAGAAAACTCTATAAAGTATATAACTAATCTTTTATAGTAAAAATTACAGCAATATTTTTTATAGAAAAATTACCAACAACACATATTTATATCCAAATTATCAAAAATACATATTTATAGTAAAATTACCAAACTACGCACATACTAACAAATTATAGCGACTTCACCGAAATTCGGTTAAAATACGACTGAACATGAAAGAGCCTTCATATAATATCCTACAACTTATTACATCGAACTGTATTCCAAAATATATCTTTTACAATACATTAAACACATATCACTACCTTTTGTACACATATCTACACAAATATGTATATGCATAAAAGATGAGTTTCTATGTATTCAATTCATAATGACATCGTATTTTTATTAGTTCCAAGCACACAAGAAAATTAAATTTCGGCATATGAACTGCATAAGGAGCTGATATACCGCTAAACAGACAAATCATTCAATCAACCGTCAACATGTTTTCCGACATTATCGTATAATTGCAACACTGCTTAACAATTAGCCAATGATGGTAGGTTTATTCAATAAATGCTTGATCGTATTGAAGTGTATTGCCAATTCTACTGTATTGAAAAATTATTCTATCAAATCTTGGTCTGTTGTTGGAATGTCCGGAAACAAAATTGATTTCTAAAGACAGAACGAATATTTCTTTTTATTCGAATTCATGCATCATACAGTATGTGATATGTATCTGACCTTAAAAGTCAACAATCGATACGAAATATACCAACTCTAATATTATGTAATCTGCAGCGAAAGAAAAAAAATAACATAAAATTAATTGTTATTTAAGCGTAAAGACTGAAAATGTACGCTCAAATTGATCATGTCAAAGATGCTATTGAGATGTTTTCGAACCTAATATGTCAACAGATATAATGACTTTGTAATCCTCTTTTATGCGCAGTTTCCATTCAGTACTGGGCTATTGTGGCTCTACATGGCTTCCTATTCTTAATTCTAAGCAATGTTTGTCAGCTTATTATACCACCGCATTGCAGCCCTGCTAACAGGGTTAGTCATATGACATTGAAACAGTGTACGAACACCGAATTTAAACAAAGTCGAGCCTGTTCAGTATCTAGATGGGTTATCACTTGGGTTCTGTAATCTTGGATGTAGTGGTGGTACAATGGCTAATGGCTCGGAATTATTAATCTGAGAGTCGAATTCCAATTCCTGTTTTGTTCGTTTTATTCACTTGCGTACAAATACTTTGGAAAAGCGTATAAATCCAACACTACTACCTCCAGCTATGGGTCAATTAATAAGACGTCTAAAGAATAATGCATTGAAAAGAAGTCACCAGTTTGGTCCAAAAGACGAGAGAAGACGGGCTCAGCATCCGATCGATCATTATTACTTCCATCGGAAAAAAAAATACTTAATCTAAAATAATTTTTCTGGATTTAAATTACTTGCATAGGGTTGAAACGCGGTAGAAAATGTGCGCATGCATATGTATATGTCTGCATACGTGTGTATTATGTATAAGTAAGCAAACAAACCAGGCATCCCATAATAACAACACATAATTCCAAGGAAAACCGCGCACCCCATACTAATAAAAATGGCCCTAATATATGCGTTATGTGGTTATGTGTGCGCATGCGTATTTGTGGACGAGTGTATATTAGGGGGGACATATACATATATAGGTGTGTTCAGGTATATATAAATAATGGTATGTATCACATATTCATGCATGCCATTAATTTATTACTTTTACTAATTTCCACACTTGCAGAGTGTCTGCCCGCTTCTTGGCATGTTTGTTTTATCTATATCTGTATTAGAGCCGTTTTAGGGATTTTTGTTACACGCACACAGACCCATACATACACGCATATATACATACATACATACATACATACATACATACATACATCTATATATATATTTGGTTGGATAGATGTGACTTTGAAAAAATCACATCTATCCAACCAAATATGTTAGCTCTATCTCTGATATTGAGCGCTTTCTAATCAGTACCACGCATATAATATATAAATAATTATACATATATATATTTATTTATATTTATATACACTTTTCTCACACACACACACACACACATATATATATATATATATATATATATATATATATGTGTGTGTGTGTGTGTGTGTGTGTGTGTGTGCGTGTGTGTGTATGTATGTGTCTGTGGGTGTGTCTGTACAATTACACACATACTCACACACGCATATACAGAACATAGAAGCTTTTTATATGTATATCTGTAGATATACTCACATTAAAAAGCCACTATGGTCAGTATATGCGTGTGTGAGTATGCGTATAAGTGTGAATCTATGTAAAGTATGCAACAAAAAAAGGTTTTATGCCTTGGTGATTGTGGATGCATGTACACGTGTGTAAATTTTATTGTGTCTGGTGTTTGTGGACATATACATACATACATACACACATATGTGTGTGTTTAAAAAATCCCTGATTTAAAATCCTACAATACCAAACAGGTAAAATACAGATAGAGATAAAATAAACAAGAACACGGGCGGACAGATACTCTCCAAGAGTGGAAAGTAGTAGTTGATAAGCTAGGGTAATTTATTTCATTTATAATATGCACTTATCCTCAAAGACATTTTCCTAACACGCAGTTTTGTCTTTCTTTCATCTAGATTGAGGAAGTCAAAGAGAGCATGCACTTTTTCGGTGAAACTCGTCTTTAATAAAATTTCCCTGTTTGTATCATCATCTTCAGAGTTCTCATGAAAAAGCTTGAAGTTGAATTCATATGCAGTTTGGGTTGCCGACCGCTACAGATTCCATACCTCATGATAAAAATACAACAGGACTTACCATGCATAACTTTACCCGCTAAACAGTCATGGAAACACATTTAATCTCTGGTGATTATAGATTAAACTATCTTTTAGATATATCAGAATTATGGGATATCTTAAATGTCTACTTTATTTTCTTCTAAATTACTTTTCTGATTTAGTCTCATGCCAGACGAAAAGTTTAATTTGTACATATCGCAATAGACTTGGCTTGTATTTCTTTTATGAGTAATGGCGTTGCTATGTCTATTTCCTGTAGATTCAGGGATACTTGCTAAATCAACAATCATATACGCTTTATTGATTGTGCGAAAACATTGCCTCTAATATCACATCTTTGGTCTATGCCTTATAAGTAATTCATTCTAAAAATGTATTAATTTTACAACGAGAATGTGAAAGAATACATTTCTGGTATCTTTTCATGCTTAGACGCCAAACTTTTAGTTCCGAAACAGAAAGAACAAGAACATGTTACATGTACTATTTATTAAACTGCAGCATCGCTTTAACATTTTTTTAGAGTGCTTCGGATTTTTCTCTCTGGTTTATTGATTACTTTCAATATTAGGTGCGACATTATTTTTTAGTTTTTTAAATATTATTCCACGTCTCTACACAGCTTTTAAAGACAAGAGTGTACAGCACATACATCTCGATTGTTACAAGTTGAGTCCGTCACAAATAATTTATTTGAGTTCAAATTCGCGTTAATTTTGCACTGATGCTTGAGCAAGACATATATCAACTTATGAATTCGTGTATTCCTATTGATAATCAACTCCTCTTTGTTCAAGTCAATTTTATAATGAAAGAAGATAAACAACTATTGCTGCATATCAGTTTCAGGCTGATTGAAATATATATATATATATATATATATATATATATATATATATATAATTATGGCATAAAACGCAAGAAATTTTATATTATAGGTCATGATAGATTTAAAATAAAAACAAAAACACACACACCAGTCGACCGGTTTTGTCCCCTCTCATCAGAACTGTTAACGGGCAACACAAATTATGAGGAGAAAAAAAATAGTCTGTCACTATGTGAACTACATGAAATACGCTTCTTTTGGACCAAACTGATGATTTCTTTTGAATGCATTCTTCTTCAGGATTTTAATACGTTTTCGCAGTGAATGGTAAAGATACTCAAATGTAATGGTCAGGGTACAATTTACCTGCAGAAAATTTGCATATTGTAGACGTTCGACGACTAAATCATTAAAGAAACCCAGAATTTGTGTCATGTCCGAAAAATAGTGTCGCCTAAGTAAAAACTAAAGAAAATATGAAACCAAAGAGAAACCCATCAATCAATCTTCATATCATCAACACAAAAAGCTCTCGGCAGCAAAAAACACCTTTAAGCACACTTTTCAAATATATATATATATATATATATATATATATATATATATATATAAACATGTACGAGCGTGAAAATAACAGATACAGAAGTCATTTTCCGACTGAAAACTACGTGAACGTCCTTTAACTTGCCGCCTCTGTTGGGAGGGGGGTGATATCGACTGAATATAGCTATCTCTCGTGATGTACGTTAATAATCGTGTAAGACGATTTTTCACCACGTTGTAAGGATTCCTCTTTGTTTATTATATTGGGTCTGTGAAAATGTAATTGGCACGACCGTCAACTTAATATTAATGAACTTTACTAAGTTTGCTTATTAAATAATAATAAAATATATTTTTGTTTCATTTCCACATTAACTTTATTAATAATCGCGTTTACGTTCCTACTTTATTCTACAGTCCTTCAGACAAATGCACAATTTTTTTCCGACTAGAACTATATTAGGCTAAGCAATAATCTGCTTCAGATTCGTTTATCAGTCTTTCAGAGAATTTGTTTTAATTAGGTTAATTCTGTCAATAGTGCAATTAATGTCAATCTGAATGTTCAGAATCTGCAACATTTGTTCGATGAGTAACAAAATTACCAGCTGATTTTTAATGGTCATGTTAACGATAACAATAGCACTTTCTACATACGAAATACTACACATTCATTAACCGGTTAGGGTTAGGGTTTGGGTTACTGTAGCTGGATTTAAAAAAAAATGTTTTTCTCAAATCTCCTCTGGCCAAATACTTGTCATAGGTTTTCCTAACATTCATTGGAGTTTCGATTCAAACCATTTGTTCTGATGAAAGTTGAATATTGATGACTTCATTGCATAAATATTTTTCGTCGAGTGGTTGGGAACACATTTTTTATTATCACACATTTGCGTCCCTGAATTTGGACACATTGCACACAGGGGAGACGCCGTGAAAGGACAGAGTCGCAACTGAGGAAAAATATACTGAGAAGTGCCCAACCCTAGGGAACAACTGCCCGAGGTCGCGCCCTCTCATTGCACCAGAGAAAGTGATCGTTGCTCGCACCGAAGCCAGCACAATCGACGGTTGTGGGGGCTGTGAGTAATATTTGTTCCTAGCCCGGGTGTACGCACTCGGGTTCCTACCTTAAAAAATGGACCTTTTGACACAACTCGTCTTAGTGGGGAGACAGAGTAAATACCTAGTTACATGTACTATCAATTTCAGTTGTTGCTGCATTTATAAACTTCAAGTGACATAGTTTTGTCTTTCTCCATACCTCGCAATTATGAATCCCATAAACAACTCCTACATATGGTAAGACATTAGTGTCATTTGTGTCTTCATCTAGGGAATATCCTATCTATGTGTGTCAGGTATTTCTGGGAAGTACATGTAGGGGATATTTCAGCCCCACCCTGTATAAGATCTTATGAAAGGTCGTCTTATTTAAGACATTGGTGATTCATTCGCTTGAATCAATTTTTATTCATTGATCTGAGTAAATGGAGGTATATGATTGATACTTGCGAAATTTATGAACGAGTTTGACGATATAAATGAATCCATATGAGAGTAGATCTAAAAAGGCTATCTACGAGCACAGCTCAAGTTCTTGAGTTGTTATTTTTAGTCTATGAATGCAATATTTTCTAAACTCAAAAAACACAGTCTTAAGAATCAAAACCAAAAATGACTTCGATTGCTACATATATTTGATCTTATTTAACGTTCTTTTCTTCAAATCAATAATTTTCCTTATCAGGGGTGGGGCACTCAGATTAGAACAATACTTTCCTATGCTAATCTATATAAATAAATACAAATATCAGTGTGTCAGCGGGTCATACTTTTCCAACTATAATCTTAGAAGCCGAAGCCGAATATATTAAACCATTTTGGAATCAAGTCGGCTCTGTGAAGAAATTAAAAACATTTCGGCGAATTTGACGTGATTTTTGCGACGATTTTTTTTTGTATGATAACAATTTTTATAACTTAAAAATACTTTTGGAAATGAAGTGGAAGTGACTTTAATTGCGAAATGCAGCGAAAAAAATAATTCTTTTGACTGAAATTAAGGACCTACGTACATCAAATTGTCTAAGAGATGATAGAAAAATTATCTTTGAACTTTTAAAAGGTAAGCGTACATATTAATGCGGTACATAAATGCAGTGATCAATTTAGAGTTATTCTGTAGTTTATTGTTGTCTACCTCATACAGCAACAGTATGCCTCGCGAAAAGAAATCTCCGCCCACGGAATATCAGATTGCAATCAAAACAGCCATGTCTACGGCGAGAAAAAAATTCGGGCATATGAAAACCCTGATCTGACGGCGATTAGGGACTCTTAAACTCCTGAACAAGCCGAAGGCCCATTTAAGAGGCCTCTATGGGAACTAGCTTAAATACCGCCCGACGGCTTTTAAGCTAATTATCAATATATCTCACTTATATGACCGTTGGTCTGACATGACATCGAATACAGTAACTGTTTCAATAACTTAACAAGTAATTATAGTGTTTAAGAAAAAATAATAGTAATATTGAACTATGGGGGATATTTCTGTGATAGTATGTGTCATGTGTTTTATGGAATGGGAATCAATAATCCGAAATTTGTCTTGACACATGGCTACGTTTGCCAATGATAATAATGGTGATGTTCAAGATACGAAGCTACAAATAAATCTTCTTAGTTTTCTTCTGTGTGCCGTGTCACGTCATATAAGGATATTTTCTTGAATTCCATTTTCTTCTATGTGTCATGCCCCTTCATAACTTTGGCGATTATGGCTCTCCATAACATCCCGTCGTTTGTAGCACTTCGCAGTGTTTTCCTTTTTTCTATCTCCCCTCATCCCTGTGCTGCCAACTATTTACACAATGAAATTCATCTTTTATGTGCCGTCTAACTTCAAGACATTGGCGGTCATGACTCTCCACAACTTCCTGCGTTTTTGTCGCTCGTAATGTATTTGGTCTTTTAGTTATATATCTTAAGCCCTGTTCTGTCGTCCATTTACACGTGATATCTAGCTAAGTTATACGTTCTATTTCTCTGACCTTTTTGCATTCAATCTGTCCTGTGAGTATCTGACTTTCCAAGCCTTCTTTCTTCATTATGTGTCGTAGCGTTAGTATGGCCAAATCACTTGATTCCTTTTACAGATCTGTAAGAAGAAATATGCATGTTATTTTTTTTTACATAAATATTCAGATTGCAGTCATTTAATAACAAAAAATAGGACATATTTTCAAAAAAATATCAGATCCTTGAATGGTCTTAATTAACGTATTGATATTTTAATTCAGGTTACTTTAATTAAAAAAAATAAATACGCCTACTTTCCAATCATCTAGTGTGTAACTTAAAATATAAAAACAAAAAATTTACATTGTAAATTTGCATCATTCATTAAAATCTTCGACGCGAGATGATCAAATGTATTAGCACCAAAAGATTAATTATTTTTTTCAACAAACACAACTCGCTAATGAACGTATAGTGTGTAGAAATAGCAAAAGAAAAACTCAACAACATCAATTTTATATAAATCATGGGGGTTTAAATACAAAGGCGTTCGTCATAATCTATGATATAAGTAAATGTTTACACAGTAAAATTTATATTAACCAAAATATTTTGCTAAAGGTTTCATATTAATATGAGCAATATACTACAGAAGTTTTTGGTTATATATCCTTATTACAACTTTGATAATAATTTGTTTAGCGTGTGTATAAATTTATCATGCAAAAAAAGTGCTGCACATTTTTCAGACAGACTACACAGAGAAACATAATATACATGAATAAATTATTAATTAATATAAATTATATGCTGGAGTACCAGTCGACTGATTGTAGAAAACCCCGATATTTTCAAGTTAAAATGTAAGTTTCGGGCTATATTCTCCGTACAAGCCGATACCCACAAAAGATTTTCTTTTTTTAAAAGTCTTCCTCTATTTTTAGACTCGAACAGCCCCAGCCCGGGAAAAATAATACAAGATTTAATTAATTAGAACACACACAGATGCAAACACAAAACGCATTTTTCGTTATCTTTCTGATGAAGCCATATAGTCGTAATGATTATCGGATATTATTATTGAAATTATTATTTTCGAAACATAATTTCATGATCCAAATGTCAATAACTTATAATTCTGTCGGGATTACATGCCCAAAATGTACCACACACACACACACACACACACACACACACACACACACACATATATATATATATATATATATATATATATATATATATATATATATATATATATATATCGAAGTGGCTAAGTCGTTGGTCACTGATAGGGTTATACACCGTATAGCTTGACAACGTTTTGGAAATAACTTACGCAACAGTCCGTGCATGGTCATTCTAATTGAAAGCTTAACATAATCTTTAAGAAATAACTCTCACCACATTGGTGGTTAACCTGGAGAAGAAAGAAGCCATATTGTTTGTCTGAATCTTATCCAATTCTGAGTTTATTAAAGCATTTAGGACGTTGATGGAGGGATATAAATATCTAATAGTTGAAAGGATTTGACGGTTCATTGAGTTCTTAAAACAAGAGCTACAGAATAGAATCCCAACATCAAGGGAATCAAGAAACAGCAAGATATCATGTGGACCTTAGAGAGACAAGGGACCAGTTCAGAAAACTGATAGAAATCTCAGGGTTTCCTGTAGAAATTTCTGGGTTTCTGTCGAGTCCACATATCTTGTATAGGTCAATGATAGCGGAAAACATTAATGTAGCTCTATGCATACCACACAAAAGATGATACCATTTCTCCATGCATCGAATACTGTTGGTACGTCTGCGATTTTTGACCAATCAAAAGAAGAATCGTCAACGTTATTGGTCATGGACTTTGCATCTCAGCGGCAATCACATTCCGACTGTCGTAACGTAGCTTTCCTTTGCCTCTTTTAGAATATTTTTACGGTAATTCTTCTGATGAGCTTTCCTCGATGGTACATCGACTTAAGCCCACTACTAAAATGGCAGCTGGAACTCATAACGTTTCTGTAGATATTGCTATCTGTAACCGTAAGTTTTGTGCTAATAGTTTATTTCCTTATTTTCACCTCTTGTTTTCAAGCTATGATTTTCAAAATGTTAAATGCAATGTCATTCGTATTTGTCTTCTTCAATCCTGTCTTCTCTGTTTCCTCTATTCTAATTTCCCATGACTCTTAGTGAAATGATTAAAAACTTTATTATCTTAATGAAATTACTTGTGCCAATTGTTATTGCTCAACTATTGTCATAAATTCTCAATTAAATCTGTTATAATGATGGATAAGCATATTTCTATTGGAATAAAATCTGGACAGAATGGGAGTCATTCCATTAATTTGGTGTCTTTCATATGTTTTTTTCCAAGCAAAGGGTATCAGTCTGCCTTAAATTATGTGAACAGCATTTTCTTATATGGATATTACATTTAGTCACAATATTTTTCTTGTGGTCTGTATCGCTCAAAAATATGCTCTGCAAGAATTTCCAACCATTCCATACGTTCATCTTGAAGACATCGTCATATCTGAAGTTATATATTATTTTACTGTCAAGAAGATTAGTGGTGTGGATCCACCTAATTTGCATAGTGGAGTACCGACCATATAAATATGGTTGGTACCGGGATGACGAGGGAAGGAATCAAGAGATTCAATCCAGAGACTCTTCCCGACTGCGACGAAGTCAACACATTCTCCAGGAACGGTCTTCCCAAGAATATACAAAACACTATATGTAAATATTGTGTACACTTTCTTGTTTCACTATATTTTGTTCTAAGTACATTTTGTGTTGTATTATTATTCCATGCATTAGTCAAGTTTCAACATGGTGACAGCCGGTGGCCAGGAACTTAAAGTAGTTAATTTAAATATCTTGGCACCATTTTCTCTGAAGTGGCTTCCAGTATAGAGATACATTCAAGAATAGCTGTCGGAAAACTAAGATACATCTGGTCAGAGAAGAACATCTGTCTGAAATCAAAGAAAAGAAAATTGCGTGTCTTCTCAACCTTTCTTTACGCATGTAAATATTGAACATTAACATGAGTGTATACTAATTAGACAGCGTTCGATAGCTTTCAAGACAGAATATTCTATATCCCATTTAATCGAATTAAATATAATTTTCTCTTCTACTGATAAATTGAATTTTGTAGTATTTAACGGGCGGATCTCGTAGAAATTCACGAATCCATTTCGTATAATATGAAATATTATGAATCTATATTTCTACCCCCGAAACTATGGATTGAATAGAAGGAGAGACAGTGAGGCGGTATAATTTTAATTGGCATTTTCAGATGAAACGGGAGACTACTGCAGACATATTTTCTGATTGGTCAGTCATCAATCGAAAGAGATCGTAGAATTATGTATCATGAAAACATTTTTTAACTTTATCACCGAAATTTAACAATTACTCTTTCATATTCTTTCTTCTTTATTCTATTTTTTCTCTCGAGGATGTATAAATATATTACTGCATGTTACCTGTTTTATTTACTTTCTCCCCTCCAATTTTCGTTGCAAATTTTGGAAAAAATACTGTGAAAGAAAAAAAAAATAGTACGAAGTCGTCAAGCCACGAGAATAATCTGTATAGTTCCCCAACGAACTTTTATCTTACTTATTATAAAACGCAGATTGTGTGTGTGTGTGTGTGTGTGTGTGTGTGTGTGTGTGTGTACGTTTATATATTGGATTTCCTAAATTTTTCAACTGATTTCAACAAAACTTCACAGGACTACGTAAAATTATCTTGCGGTGGTTCTAACAGCGCCAGAAATGGGGAAAAACACAATTGTTTTTGCACGAAATCAATTTGAAAACACGCTTAAGAGTCATCGCGACAATGAAAGGGGGACAACTCATATCGAGTTATACTTATTATAAAACCCAGGTTGTGTGTGTGTGTGTGTGTGTGTGTGTGTGTGTGTGTGTGTGTGTGTGTGTGTGTCTTCGTTTATATATGGGATCGGATTTCCTACATTTTTCAACCGATTTCAACAAAAATTCACTTTTTTTTCGGCAGGTAGTGTTTCTTATTGTCTTGCACACTTTTTTCTTTAATTTTACATTCAGAATGCTTTAAAAATTCCATTTACAAGACAATTGTTTATAATAAAATTCTATTCACCAATCGATAGACTCATAACGATTGAAAACAATGTTTTTGTTTGAGTTTGGGTTTGAGCAATTCGTAAAAAAAAAAAAAAAAAAATTAAGACATGCGTGTCCGTCAACCTTAAACAATAATCTTTGTCAATTTTATTTTTTAGTCTTTATGATGGTCGATACTTGATCTATCTCTTACTGTTACATCCTCAGGCAACGCCGGGCTCTACTGCTAGTTAATAATAAAAATATTAAAACTCAACAGAATTATCGTGTGTCTTCTCAACTAGGAATAACAATTATTCTGGAACATTGAAGTAATTATTATATATACTGTGTTCCCCCCACCCCAAAGAAAAGGGCATCTGCATTCTCAGCTGGCATTATGTAAGATTTTCAGCATGAAATCTGCTGACGCTAATATATGAAAATATTTTAACTTTTTAGTCCTACATGACAAGTTAGACACGACGGAACGTAATATATTTCGCACAGTCCTTTGTAAATAAGGTTTTTTAACTTTGTGTCCGCACTTTTCCGTTCCAGGTTACTGAATCATTAATTCTCTGGGCCTTCTGCCTATTACGCCCAATTGTATTGATTTTTGCTGTTAATTCTAATGCTTTCCTTCTAATCTGTGATTATGAAGATATGTCCTTTGAAGTTTTAATTACATCCTGCTAAGCTATCACATCATTATTCAATCCACATTGAAACCTAGTGATTTCATTGTAGTGATTGACCGCTAATTTTTTCGCCGTATTCCTGTACATAAGACGAAGGAATTTATATTCAAAACTGCCTTCAAAAATTAGCTACGTGTTAAGCTTTAGTATAAGAACTTCGATTTTTTACAAGACTCAAAATCGGGTCAAATTGGATTTATTTGTTTACCGTAAAGATAATAACCGTCATAAGATTCCGTACTTTTTTAGGTTTCATTGACGCTAGACACTTATATGAAATTGGAAATCATTAAGATGTAAAACTATTATGTCATTTTCGATGTAATAACACAAAACGACACATAATTTAATTTTTTATTTAAATCATCAAAAAACATTTTTTTTATTAAAAGGCAATTAACGACTGTTTCAGAATAAAGACCTTTAGCAAGTTTTGCAGACAAGCAATTACTGACTTTGATGTTTTCGTAATGCTTACGGTTCAAAAAAGTAAACGCAGTGTCCCAGTTTTTTTTATCTTTTTTCTCTTTTTATACACAAGATTTGGTAATTTTTGGCTCTAAAGCAGGTGCGTTTTATATTTGAAAAAACTTTTTTTTTTTTTTCAATGGGATCTCTCTGCTAATATAACTGCGTATTGTGCTAGCTAGCCATCTATACACAAAGGATTACGGTAGTTCTCATTACTTCTGTTTAGATTTGTCTCTTGGTAGTACCTCAAGTTCAAACCAGTTCTGTCGTTTTAACTGTTAAATTACTTGAATAAATTTCCGTTTGTAATTTCGCTCTATATTCGCCTCTATATAATCTTCCTGCAATTACAAGTTATAAGTATTTTAAATGGATCATATTTATAGTCGCGCCTTGATGTCAAATCAAGACTTATTTAGCCCCTGAGGCATATGAAATTTCACATGTTGCACAAGATTATGAAACACTTCTGTTGAGGCCTTGTATACGTAAACATTTGATTGCAATTTCACATGAATTTTTTTATTGCTATTTTTATTATAACAATTGCCCTTGTGTGTATTTTTTCTTTCGCTATCATTTTCTTACTGTAAAAATTGGTGATTTCTTTAGAATCTAGTTCTGAAGTAATTAATTCATTATTAACGGGCATATTCAAAGCTGACGCTTTAAGAAATTGCGATATTAACAATCTAAAACAGTTGTCACCAAACACCGCATTGCGAGCAGTACAGGGCCGTCGACTATTTCTTCCCGGGCAGCACAGAAAAAATAAAACATTTTTTTAGTCATTTTATTGTCTATCGCGGCTTTGTCGATTGTGTGTTATGTGAGTAAGCAACCCCAACCCCGGTTCATGGAAAAATGGTCGTGTATGACACCGGTCTGTGGTGCCCAAAATTTGGGGTCCACTGATCTAACATACACATTGTCATGTATACCATGTTGATATCGAGTCTCATGCATGGCTATTTATTCATTGAGATACCAACACAAGAGTAACTTTTTACACAGGGGACTATAGTTCGATTAACACCTAAATAGTAAAAAAAATATCCGCCGTAATTCATTCAAGTTCATCTTAAACAGTTCTTTACCAATAGCTTTATTTTATAGTACATGTCGTTTTATTTTAATCTTAACCTGTAGTTGGTAGACGTTTATTTTGCTAACGTTACCAGTATAACTACATCTATCCACTGAACTGGGATGTGGATTCTGTTGAATTCTCGAAGCCCTTGGTAATTTACTCTTCTTCAATCTCTATATCATTTTTACGCGCTATGTACATATATAATCGTTATGCACGTTCAGATGACAGCCATTTGTAATCCTCCTATTGAATTATACTTTTTAATATTTAATGCGTATTTGTGTATTCTTTTTAATCTTTTATTTCCATATTATACGCTAGCTATGCTCTTGTATCAAAACAGCTTTCATATAATTTATTCTAAGTCTGGCAAGTATGGTTTGAGACTGTATGACAGAAATTGTCATCAAATGTTTCAGACGCACTAGGATTCCAGCCGAATTCTAATGACATACGTATTTTCAAAACTTTCTGGAATTTCACTTAATCTTTCCTGGTATAGTCCTGGTACGTTTTCAATTGTACGAACTTATATATTGGCACCGTCTCAGGTAATGTCTTGCTATATTCCTCTTCTTCCGTAGACTATTATTTTTTCCATTTCTTTTGCTTTCTACCATCACATCTATAACCATTCTGTCAAAAGTACGTCTGATTTTTAATGCCATTCAGATTATATGTAATAATGACTCTCCATTGCATCTTGTGAAAGATAGCAAAATAGTTTTCTGTTGTCCTTTCTAAGGTTTGAGATTCGAAGTAGTTTTTCTCAGAGTGTCCCTGACATTCAAGTTTTGAGAGATAAGTCTAATATTTCACCTATAGCTTGGTGGAGCGTAGTAGATGAATGAAAGTCTTTCGTAATTGTATTAGTGTGAAAGTGAACGTAGCAGACACATAATTTTTAACAGGCTGACGGTTCCATATTTTCAAATTTGTCAATCTGCAAATTACCTTTGTCTGGACAGTAACATTACTTCCTAAAACCATCCGTTCTAGCAGACACTCCAATATTATATTTGGAACAGTGCCCAGTTCTCCATTTATAATTGGGACGACACTAACTCATTTGTTCAGCAGCCGATTTAGTTGTCTGGCGAATTCGTGAAATACACTCGTGTTTATCTGGCGTTTACATATACATGAAAGCAATAATTACATTTTAATATTATTGTTAATACTATTGTTGTTTAATCTGCAGATATAAGGGTCCAATCTTGATGCTGGCCACATTTTTCTTCGGACACTTCAGAAGGTCAGTATTTATGGTTCCCAGAGCATCAACATCAACGGCTCCATCTCTCTTCATTGACCATAGCTGCTATACTTCCTGTTTTAAAGTATTATAAATTCCCTATTTATTTCTTTGTCAACAACACCAGAAATTATTATTATTATTGAACGAGAGAAAACTAGCGAAAAAAATGTCGTTGGGTTGAAAATATATGAAGATTAGTCTATCCATCATAAGCGTATTCTGTTAAGTATATACAAAGGACATGTATTATTAGTAAATGAAAGCAAATATGATTTTTGATAAGCACCACATAATCTTCTGCGTGTGGTCCAGTTAGAAATACCTTCATGTTCGGTTTCATATAGGACATAAATGAATGGAATCGTCCTTTTATGTAAATAGGCGGAGTTAAGCGGAGTTGAGCAGAGTTAGCATTAGGTCTTAACCGCGCGCCAAATATTTAGGGCTTGTCAAACTCTCTCAATTCGAGCAGAGAGGGACCCAAACGAGGCTATGCTGAAGGGCAGCGTCTCGTCTGGGGAGGTAGACAAACCCGACGCCCTTATTACGGGGTCTACGGGGAATACCGAGTTTAGCATTAAGTCAATTGCTAAATGTACCTTCGTGTAGCAAACCTTTTATTTCATTACTTACCTACGAGTTTGTTTTCCTTATTTATTTCTCTCTTATCTCGAAAACACGAGAAACAACAATGGGTAACCTCGAACCCTGAAAAGCTCTTTAATTGAAAATGTCTCCAGATAACTAGTGGGAAAAATAGAGTTGCCCTGGCTGCTTTCGACTGCAAATTAAAAATAAAATCAACCCTGCCGATACTCGATTCTGATGCACCTCCTATACTTGATCATGAGCAGAGATTGCGAGCTCCTACTGGATATGCACATCTTGTTATTTTCAGTCAACTGACAAACAAATCGTAGCAATGGACTAGATATTTGCTGTAAGCTCTGTCTTAATTCATCAAGTCATGTTGTTTTTTATGTGTCATATCCTCTTTTGATGTGGGCGATCCAGTCTCGCCACAATTTCGTCTCCTTTGTAGCCATTAATAATTAAGTACTTTATGCGCTGTTTTGGCATGTTCCTCTTCACTTGTCATCTTAGTACCACATTTTCTACGCTCTTTACCTCATTATATGATATAGAATTGTCAACTGTGTCTTCTTGATGTTAAGAATAAGTTTCTTTTTTGTTTCCATTTTCTCTAAAACTTCATCTTTGTTCACATGTTGGATTCCCAGCATCCTTCTTTAGAACGACATTTCACGTGCTTCAAGTCTCTTCTTCATCTTTCAGGTTGTCCAGCATTTGCTGCCATATGGGAAGACAGATATAACATAACAGTTCAGTAATCATTTTTTTTAAAACTCCAAGTTAGTTCAAATCAATATCCAGCAGTATCGATTCATTTATTATTATTATTCAAAACTTTGCATCGGACATATCTGATGTTGGTTGTTTAAGAATGGATGCACGCTAAGTAATTCAAATTGATTATTCTTAATCGAATAATAATCGACTTTTCCATTATTACGTCGTTTCGACGTTTGCACCCACAGGATTTAATCAGTTGTATGTCAATCCAGATAAACTACATGGAATTTTTCCAATTGAACACTTCTATTATAAATGCGAATGTCAGTGTGTCACTGTGACACGCTTTTTCAGCAGTAGAGCTAGAGGCCGTAGCTCAAAATATCATACCATTTTGGAATAAGGACGACTCTGTGAGCAAATTAAACACATTCCGGGTCGGATCTAAACCCGCAATCAAATTTTCGCTAGTGTCATTGCTTTTGGCGATATTTTACATGATTTTTCGCGACAAATTTTTTTACGATAACAATTTTTATAACTTGGAAATAAATTTGGGAATAATCAAAATTAATTGCGAACGTCACCTCTGATATAAAAATAATTGTTTGTATGGAAAGTAAGGACCTACGTACATAAAATTTTCTTTAAATTAAGTGTTGGCAAGAGAATTATTGTTGAACTTTTAAAAGGCAAGCTTAATTATTGATGCAGTGATTAATTGCAGCGATCAATTTTGAGGTCTTTGTAGTTTATTGTTTCCTAGCATCTGCTCCTCCCTCCCTATTGTGATGAAGGCACGATCATGGGGCCATCGAACAAACTAATTTAAATGACGCCCGACAGGGATGCTTTTAAGCTAGGTATTTAATATATGTGGGTAGATCGTTCTTTTTCTACTGCCCAACCAATGCTTTAATCCTCTTGGTTATTGATCCAAGCGTTGGTTCTTTACTTTTGTGGTATAGCAATTGTGAGATGAGTTCCTAGGCCGTGCGATGTATCCTTGAACTCAGTGGCAACGGAGTAAGTAATAACTGACCAGTACTATATAAAATTGCGAGGTATAACTAGACATCGTCAGGGGATCGGGAACGAGCTCCCAGCCTAGAGAAAATTAAACGTTTAATATAGCTGTTAGCATTACAAGGATAGTAATAATTCTTCATTTAAATCTACTTTGTTATGGAATGAGTCTTTCCGGTGTTAAAATGTTTCGGATTAGTGTCCATGTTTTCTTTTTTCACAAATAATTCAGTTCTCAATCATTTTTTTTTCATTTCTTTTCTACTTCATTTCCGAATCCATATCATTTTTAAATAATTTGAGAAGTTTATTTTTAAATCGTGTTTATGTTATTAATTTAAAAAAAATATATTTTGCTTCCTGTAAAAGAGAAAAAGATGCTTTCCTTTAAAAGAGGAAAAGATGTTTGTTTCCTTCCAATAATAAATTGCATTCTTGATACAACCTGTTCTTGTCGCAATTAAGATTGGCATTTATTTTGTCACTTTCATATCTGTTCTTACCTGCATAGTCATTCTAATATGTGATGAAGTAAACAATACTTTTTTTTTATTATTTTGAGTTGTTCTTTCTATGCATAATCTTCATTTTCATCTTGCTGTTTTCTCTTTCTTTTTTTCTTCTCTATCTGTAACGAAATAATTATATGACGGCGTGAAAATTTTCATGCATCTTTTCCACAAGATTGCTTCTGGAGCGTTGACA
This sequence comes from Acanthosepion pharaonis, assembly GCA_903632075.3. NCBI lineage: Eukaryota > Metazoa > Mollusca > Cephalopoda > Sepiida > Sepiidae > Acanthosepion > Acanthosepion pharaonis. The sequence goes on along the minus strand of CAHIKZ030000837.1, from coordinate 949,318 downwards.
TATCGCGTATCTACAAATTGCTATATATTGAATACGTACAATATCAACTAAATATAGATTTTCTTTCATCGCTAACTGCAGCAATAATAAATAATATATAAATACACCTACAGACATTGAGTCGAATTACTCGAACAGATTTCACTATTAATATGTCAGAAATGTAGGAGAAAAAATAAAAAAAATATTTTGTAAAAAAAAACATGTTTCACTGAAGTAAACTAGCCAATCTGTTTCGTTAATCCTTGATGTATTCGATATAATAGAAAGCTGTTGATGCCGAAAATATTATATATATATATATATATATATATATATATATATATATATATATATATATATATATATATATATATTTGTTTGATGCAAGCGTTATTGGTGCAGGCGTTATTGCATTTTCCATTCTCCATACGAAATGTGTTAAGTAGCTAACCACCATGAAGTCCAGGAACCCTTAATTTTAAAAAAAAAATGTGTCCTACTATCTGGACGCACTGTGTGAGAGAAGAAAATAAGCCAAGACAATTTTGACATTATCATTGGCCTGTGTCAAATTATCATCTCATATAATAATGACAATGTGGAAATCGTCATTTCTGAAAACTGTTACGAGATAACAGTACGTTGCAAATGTCTGAAGTGATGCCGCGTAGGTTTATTTAAATACAATAATAATGCTATCAATTATTACCTGTGGAAGGTCTTTAATCCTTAGAGAAAATTGTCATTAAACTGTTTTTTTTTTGTTTTTTTGGCAAGTCATACTAACAAATAATTTACTTCGAGATATCTTTAGCTATATTCCATAGAAAGACTTGGGAAAATGGCGGACGTATTACTGTTTTCCTCACGTGCATTACAAAATTTCACTGCTTCAACAATAAAATGACCACTAAGAATTTGGCTGTATTCCGATGTTCTTAATGCATTGTCCCAAATTTAAGATTGTTGGCTTGGACCTGTAAATATGATTCAATAACTGAGCGATGAAAACGGTAGCCAATATATAGCAGCGGATTAGATCAATTTCTTGCATCAGTGTGAGCAACATTTTTATTGAAGCATCTTTATATCAGTTCTCTTTTATCTCTGTCGTTAACAGGGATTGTAATATTTGTCACCTCCAGATTTAAAATTTGGATAAAATAAGCTATACAACATAAAGAAATGCCTAGCACTGAAAACTTTACCATTAATTATTTCTTGGAGGCAATTAAAAAATCTCTGAAAAATTACTTCACTGTCACTGCTGATCATTATGATTCTAACGAGATTGTACTGTGTGCCCTGCGATAACACTTGCAAGTTTTTTTTCGTTATTTTCGGAAAGTTTTCTGTTAACAATATATAGTACAAAATGAGTTTTTCTTCTTTATTTAAAAACTTTTCAATTCAATTTTTTCGAATATATATTTCGGACACAGTTAATAAAAGGAAAACGTATCACAATAGCGGTTTATTATTTATTTTCTTTTTCTATGTAACGTGCCACTTTAGGACGTTAGCCATCATGGCCGTTCATAATTTCACGTTCTTTGTAGCTCTTAATAAATATTGTCATTTTGTTATCACCCCTAATACCTGTTCTATCTTCTATTTACACTAGCTTGTTAGGTATGTTACGCGTTGTTTCCCGCTTTTCCTCTTGTATTCAATATATCCCGTGGGTATCAAATTTTACAAGATATCTTTCTGAATGATGTACCCTGGAACTTTCAACTGTCACTTTCTGGTGTTACGTATAATTGTCCTTTTTGTTTTGTTTCTGTCTTAAACTTTGACCTTGCTTATATGTTAAATTCATTCTCAATATCCTTCGGTAGAACTATATTTCTTTTTTTTTTTTTTACGTCTCTTCTTCATCTGGGAGAAACATGCCCAACATTCACTTCCATTTAGCAGGATTGATATTACATAACAGCACAGTAGTCGTTTCTTTGCTTCTAACGGCGTTTAAATTTTCACAATACTTTGTTTAGCTTTTGGAAGGCCCTGTCGCTTGTGTTTATCCCGTATCAAATCGCATGTGCACCCATTTCTCCGCTGTATGTAATATTTCTTAATTCACCTCTTTCCTCGAGCATTTCATTGGTGGGGATACGAGAATTCATATTTGCTTCCTTCAGCTTTCATTACCCATCATTTGTTTGTCTTCATTAACAGTATCTCTTTTAGATTTCAATTTTGTTTCTCTTGCCTTTTCTTTCTCTTTTACAAAAGTCAGGAAGATGATTCCGTTTATCTAATCATCTCCTACCCCCCAATCTTGCCACTAAGATTCAAGAACTTACTAAGAGTGTAATTTAACAAAGAGGGCAATGAAAGAAAAGGAATAATAGAAACAGATGATGACTACTGACAATACTTTCACGTTTTTTGATGCCTAAGTTGAAAGGAAAGCAAGACACCTGTAGAGAATTCCGTAATCACATTGTGAGACCTAGCTGCCAATCTAGTGCTGGATTTCAATTCAGGTAAGCTAGGTTACAACGGTGACAGATCAACAGAAAATTACCATGAAAATATTTACAGAAATAAGACACAATGAAAATACGTTAGAGCGGTTGGAATGTGAATGAAGCCGAGATGCCACGTTAGTACTGATAACTGCAAATAGTAAATATCAAGTGGTAGATATAAAACATAATTCTAAATAATGTTTTTACTTAAGTAGGGATACTCATTTCGAACAATAATATTTTTTTTTAATTGTTATTCTAGCTGTCTTTATTTATGTTCGCTCATTTATTTCTCTTTTGGAGATGCATTTTTTTTTTATTTTTTATATGACTCAACTTCGATTGTTTTAATTATTAATATTTTCTCAAGTTCCACCGTAAATCAGTCAGTGTTTTCTTATAACAAGCATAAAACAACCCCTCTGGTACTTAAAGCTTTATGGAGAAGTATATTTAAGATATATGTTGTTCTGATTGAACTCAACACTAAGGGGTAATTAACATATAGTTGCTTCTAAAATTCTGTATATAAAGTGAGCGTTCACAAATATCTGATTACGCATCAGAGTTTTGGAACAGCATTTTGACATTTCTTTTTAATTTCCCTAAATATTATATTCAAATATTCACAGATTTTTAGCTTATTTTCTGCCTTTTCTGGTTTAACTATCCTCGCTCTGTTTATTTCTCATGAATCTAATGACGGAAATCACAAAATAGGTTGGTAGCAGGCGACTGAGTGGCATTAGAATCAAGTAATATATTTTATAAGATATAATAAACCACATGGAACATTTCATTTCTCTAGATTTACTTTGGTCTGTACAGACTTTTGCCCTGCTAAACTCGAATGTAAATCATCGCGTCCTTAATGTCTGCCAACCATTGTGAAATGTTTGAGATTCCCGCAATCGAATTGCTAGATAGCTATAAATGTGTAAATCGGTGCAACTAAAGAGTGGGGCACATCTGAATATTTGCAATGGAAGTAGCAATAGTGTAGTGCTGTAGCATACCTACAGACAATATTAGATATGCTTTATTTTCATAGGTACAGTAGTAAATATTGTATGTTGATTTGCAGTCGGCGATTAGTCTCCAGCTGTGCTGATCAAAATCTCTGACTCCGGGCAGTGAGCATCCTCAGATGAGGCTATGTCGAAGGGCAGGGTCTCGACTCGGGAAACACCTACCCGACCTCGTTTATATACGGGGAATCTTTTGGCCGAGTTTACGGGCTCGGAACCCCACATTAAATTCGGCCTTGTGCTAAATCTGACCACGTGGGGCTGTTGATAGATTTCCTGCGTATTGAAATTAGTCTCCAGCTGTGCTGATCGAACTCTCTGCCTCCCCAGACGAGGCTATGTCGAAGGGAAGAATCTCGTCTTGGGAAACAGCTATCCGACCTCCTTTCGTGCGGGATCTACGGGAATTTTTGACCGAGTCTACGGACTCGGATACCCCACATTAAATTCGGCGTTGTACCACATCTGACCGCATGGGATGGTTGGTAAGTATCCTGCAGTTGGAGATTCATTGTGGAATTCACCTGACTCACATATAGTAGTTGAATTCTTCTACGCGCCCCTGGCGAATCTTATGTGTTCTTGTCCTAAGTGTTATCGTTCATTACCAACCTTCGTGAGATTATTGTATTCTGTAAACGTCTCTAGGTTACAACAAATAGCGATGGGCTTTTAATGTTTCGTCGATGGGATAGAGTCTGTAGAGAGGAAATAAGTGACCACTCCAATTAAACTATTCGATATTGACTCCTGCAGACATCGGATGTCTTATCTGTCTAATCTATAGCGATTACTGTCCAGATAACTCAAGCGTTTTTCTACCTACACAATTTTTCTTATCGAATCTGAAGCAATGATGCAGCGAATATTTTAAAAGTTTTATTTTATGGATTTTTAAATAATTGATTAGCACTTTGCAGCGTTGTTTTTTTTTTTTCAATAAAGGAAATATTATTTATTTATTTTAAAGCAGTTATTAAAATATGTTTTCATCCAATTTAGATTTGGCACGATCCAAAAATAAAACTCGTTTATTTGCTTGTTTTTGTTACTATAGTGATTTTGTTCAAATCGAACAACCGTTGCATCTTTTCTTATTAATTTGGCAATTTACTAACACATATCAAGGTTATGGCGGACGCCAGGGGATAATTGCATGGATCATTATTTTCAAAGACACAGAATAACAAACTGAATATATTTACATATAAAATAAAAGTCTAAAATATCTAGAAAAATGAGAAAAGATGCATCAGAATGAAGAAATAAACAAAAGTAAAAGCATTTCGAAAATCAAGCAAAATAAATACGTCCTTTATCGTTAATGTCAAAGTGTTGATGTACGTACCTAAAAGTATACATAACAGTGGCAAAGAGTAATTGAAATGGAAGTAAAAAATAAAGGAACTTTAACCTTCGATATAATATCTCCTCGTTTAATAATTGATTTTCGGCATATTTTTCCCCTGAAGATTTGGCTCTTTGTAGAAATTTCACTGAATTATATTATTCTGGTTTGTAATATTTGATTCCATCGCGCCCAATCACGAATAGAACTCGATAATCATATTCATTTGAAACTTGTGATCATATTTAGGTCGCTAGAAGAACACCTGTAAATTCTCCAAGAATTAATTACGAAGGCATGCATTATATGTTTAAAAGAGGGTGTAGAATGTACTGAAGAGAATAAGAAGAATAAATAACGATTTATTCTTGATTTGAATAAGTAAGATGGTAGTGTTCAGTGAAGCACACCTGCTTGAAATTGTCCCAAAAGAAGCGGTTCTCGAGTGGAAAGAAGTTGCCTGATGTCAACTTCGTCCTTACAAATATATGTGATTCGACTTTGTGGACATGGTATGTCAATTACTAGCTATAAGTATCTGAGTGGAGCTCATCTGAACATTTGCCATGTAAACCGCGACAGAGTAGCGATCGAGTTGGAAAGATTTTTCTTTGGAAAAAAGGCTGTAGAAAAGATAATATGTAATTAACTTGACAAGAAGGAAAGTGCCAATTGCGCTGCTCACACCGAGGCATTGCATCATTATTATATTTTTATTATTACCTGTCTCCTGTAAATAAAATCGTTGACGAGTGAAGATTCTTCTTTAAATTGATATTCAAAAAGGTAAATTTGTTTGTTGTATGAAATATCGTTAAATATATAAGAAGTACATGATGGGTGAAAAGTAAGTAGGCATTAAATTTAGTAATAAAATCCATATTACAAATTTATTGAACAGATGGTACATGTCCTTTATTACGTGGGAAAATGAAAGTAAATCGTCATATTTCAACGTAAGCACAGGTAGCATGAACCAGTTACTTCGAACTGCTATTTTTTTCGATTATAAATATATAGGTGTCGTCACACATATCCAACGTTTCAAAGTAAACATTTTTGATTTCAATAGATACAAAATAGAATGAAAAAACTAAAGAAAACTAAGCAGATATTGCAAATGCAACACAATTCGATAAGTACTGTTGATATTATCTGAAACATTAATATTAACTAGAGAGACGAAAACCTCTCAGCGAATGTTAAAGAAATGGACTCATACATTTCCAAAGAGTATTAGTGCGATAAAGAATGCAATGATCTAAGCCAGAATTTCGATTCGGCATACTGATCTCAAGTTCACTCCAAGCAAGGCATTAATTTCACTGAGGCTCAAAACGTCTCTGAGTGTGGAAGAATTACAAAACAGAAACACCACGAAACAAAGAGTAGTGTAATCAGGCGGACAGTAGATAAATATTGTTGTATTCTCTCTCAAAAGAATCTATGTTTGACTCTTCCACCTACTATAATATTAGTAGGTGAGAAGGCCTTGGGGAAAGAGTCGAACAGATGTGTTCGTACTGTGAGGGTCAAACTCTCTGACTCCCCAGACGAGGCTGTCAAAGGGCAGAGTCTCATCTCGGGAAACAGCTGCCCGACCTCGTTTTATACGGGGTCAATGGGGATTTTTTAATCGAGCCTACGGCATTAAACTCGGCCTTTTGCCACATCCTTCCTCGTCGAGAGGCTGGTAAATATAACAGTTGAATAGACTGAACGCTGGGTCATCCGATCCACACTCACTAGTCGTTTAATACTCTTCTGTTGTACTTACTGTTTAAATTATGATAATCTGTAACACTTGCTTTGCTATTTCTTTAACCATTTACTCGGTCGAAACAATAACGATTGGTATTATTTTTTTAAGATTAATGTTTGTTGGAATGCATGGAGCCGGAAGGGATTTCCACAAGCAAGTAGTGCGGCATAGAACTTACGGTCGCATATAACCAACTCAACAGTATATGGATGAGACCTTGTTCTCTCTAGTGCTGTGCATATATTTATAAAGCTCATAAAATACAAAAGAGCTCATCTGAAAAATGACAGAGGTAAAGATGAAATAAAGTCCAAATTCCCTCATTCACACATCTCTTATGCCGTGGCTTTTATAAAACATTTTAATTATAGATTGTGGGTCGATTTCGATACCACCGTAAATAGACTATTTAAAAGATGCATGATAATTTCTTTGATTCTTACATTACTGGAATTTCTATTAGTACATTTTTTTTTTACACTCAATAATTAATATGAGAAAAGTTTTTAAAAAATCCAGAGAGTAAGAGAAAAAGGCAGGGAAAGAAAGAAAAAGTAGCGTGTACTATGATTGACTCACGCCATTATTCCGTCAGGGTTTGAAACATGTTGGTCATACCAGAAAAAAAAACGGTAAGGAAATTAATGATAATGTAGAATTATTTTTTAGTCCGATGAAATCCGACGGGAAGAAACGCTTCCAATACACACATACAGACGCAAATAGACACACATACGCACACGTACAAGGACACCTCGGCGTGGTGTAATGGTTAGCATGCTTGTCTTGCTATGTCAGTTACTACTGAAAATTGAGTTCGATCCTCACTGGATGCCTCATGCTTTCGGCCTTGTGCCACAGCTATGCTTGGAAAATCTCTTTGGGCACCTCGGGGTGGTGTAATGGTTAGCAAGCTTGTCCCGCTAGAACCATGACGACTGAGTAGTGAGTTCGACCCTCACTGGGTGCCCCATACTTTCGGCCTTGTGCCACATCTGAGCTACGCTTGGAAAATCACTATACACACGTACAAAGAAATCGATTTTAGCATCCAAATTTTTATATTCCTGGTATATAAGATATTATATAACATCTTTAATATCGGTCTTAATGAAAATTCCGTTTATTTTCATATGCTCTGTATCGATTAGAATAGTTAATTTCATAATTTCTTCCCGATTTCACTGAAGCAGACGTTAAACACAGAGCGTTATCACAATTTTTCTTTCTTTCTTTTTATCTAAAACCAGACAGAGTCTCTGATATGTCTTTTCTATCTCACCTCCCGATCAAAACGGAACAGGCCATTATCCATGATATAAAGTACATGCTAACTAATTAAAGATCCAACACGAGGAATTGTAATATGCAGCATATAATATATGCATGTGAATGCGCCAAACACTGTGAATTATGTTTTTCATGTTATGAACAACGAAGGTATTAAAACCTCACCATACGTGCGACTTCTCTGCAGAAATGTTCATGTAAAAATAAATTTAATGTCTATTTATAGTTAATTAGACGTCATACGGTGGAATGTGCCTAATCCGGAGCAAAGGTTTTTGCAAATGGTTTTAAAATACTTTTTCAATTTTGTTTTGACAAGTGGAAATCAGTTACACGTTCTAAAAACTTCATATTTAACGGAAATGTTTCTTCTACGACGTAGTATTTGAATTTCAAAGTTTATAGTTTATTTGTTGGTGAAGTAGATAAGAAATCGTACAGATGAATCATATGTATCGTTTTATCGCTACAGTAAAACATTTTAACTACTGCAGAACATCAAGCCAGCTGGCATGAGTTAATAGATTATACTTTCCCATACATACGAGGGCTGCTAAAAAATTATCGGATCTCTTGATTTGGTAACGGTGATAGAGTACGCAGAATGAAGCCGCTCGGCACAGACAGACATTGAACTCTGCCGCGCTCAATTCCATTGTTTGTAACAGTGTTTGAAATAGAATCGTGTAGGGTTTGATCATCTCAGCACACCACAGAGGTTCTATAAATGACCATGGTTTGTGTAGGTTTTTTTTTTTTTTTTTTGTCAAAGACACAATTCCCCAGCACCGAGAGCCACTATATTCCTCAGATTTCCACCCCCTTGCGACGCTTTACCTTTTCAGAAATACAATCTCGCTTAAAGGGATCAAAATTTCAAGACGTCGTATCTATCGAAAGGAATGCCACGAGGCAGATACTCGATATCTCTTAAAAACAGTTGCAGTCAAGCTTCCAGTAATAGAATCTCTGCTGGATAAACTCTGTGAAGTTTGTGCACTTATGTTCTATAGATTACACAAAAGCATTTTAACAGGTACGGTGCAAGTGTCTACTAGAAAAAAAGATGAAAGAAATAAACAGAAATTATACTTGGAGCAAACCGCCCATATACGGATAGAAAATAAAAGTGAGTTGCTATGCAAAAACAGAGAGCGTGGGACAAAGCCCTATTAGATCCTAATTCCTCAGATGAACTCTTCGCTATGCTGCAGAGATTATATGAATTTAAGCGGAATCCTAGATTGGCGCAACGTCTCATTATTTTAGATTTGAAATGGCTACATGTAACCGTAAGTTCTTATCTAACAGTGTTTTTCTCGATCTTCTCACATGTGAAACTCTTTTTCTGGCTCAATGGTTTCCAGTCAAAACTGCTCTTCAAAAATTTAAATGCAATGTCAATCGCTATCTATTCTCTTGATTACTCTTCTATCATTCTCGCTCTTTAATATTGTTCCTCTTTTCTCTTATTCTTTCTCACTCAGTTTCGTAGTGGCTTTACTGCTTTTCATAAGATGACACGATTAAAAAGAAAGATATATTCATGCTATATAGTGACGCTGGCCAAAGGAAACTGGAGCTTTTACAAGTATTATCAATTGGTTTGTGTCAATTTAAAAATATAACATACGCAAATTACACCGTGTTGATGGACGACTCAGAAAGAAAACTATAAGAACTTCTAGACAGGTTGATATAAGAAGGCGAGAACAAGGACTGTCAACTATGAGCAGACATAAATTACGATCATCGGTAAGAAGGAAGTCCCAAGGTGCGAGATATATGCATCAAGCTGGTGAAAAAGTTTAAATATCTGGGAGGCATTTTAATAGAGGAGGGAACATGCGACGCCTGGCTTCGAACGCGATTTGTAACAAGAGAAAGAAGCATTCCAAAACCTAATTAAAGTTCTGAGAAAAGGAAGAACTCCTTTAGAAACATAGAAAAGAGCACTGGAATGCTATGTTATATCCATCCTCTTATATGGCAATGAATACTAGAAAATTAACCCTCACATGAAGGCATAGCTGAAAACAGAGAAATATGGTTCTACAGAAGGATGCTGAAAATTACATGGAAGAGCGAGTTAATATACACGTCTTAAAGAAAATGGCCACAGACAAAACACTTCCAATTCGGAAAAAACTGCTGAAATTTTTTGGGCCCATAATGAGGAAGTGGGGTTTGTATAACTTAACCGACTCACTTGACGAGTTTTTATGGATGGATGGCGGAAGGGGGAAAAACTCTTAAGAGTCGCAAGAGATAGGATGTTTTGGAGATTCATCATCTCCTATGTTCTAAAGGGATACGCTACATAGAAGAATATTCGTCAAATGAAAACTGTATGTTTATATAACCATTCACTTCTCTATGATTAGCAGTATGATCAGTTCTTTTGAACAAGAACAGAAGTTAATCCCTTGCATTACTTTCTCACTAGAGAGGTTCACTTATGGTCCGATTGGAACTCTTCGCCAGTCTTTTGAACAGGAGTAGAGGTTTATTCATTGTTTACTGTTTAAATCAAGATTTTTGGCTCCTTCTAAATTTTATTTCAATTCTATATTCTAACGTCTCCGGATAATCTCTGAAATTGTATTTACTGTTTGGTTTGGTTTGGTTTGATTTGGTTTATTTTGTTTTATGGCATATCAAACTCAATGGGTTATTTAATGCCGACATTTTTTATTGCTGGTAATATTTTGTTTTGTCAAAAATCTGTTTATGGTAATATTTTTCCTTCAAAATTGTGTTCCTGGTAATAATTTTTTTCAAAAAAGTATTGCTGGTAATAGTTAACTATTTGCCCATACCTGGGACGCTAAAAGATGCTACCACCCTGGGTCAGGGTGGACCTGGGAACAATCAATTAAGAGGTGGTTCCACGCTCCTCAAAACCTCCTGATCAGAGTCCTTGCTGCTGGATGTAGTTTATCGTCTTACCCAGGACTCGGATGTAGTTTAACGTCTTACCCAGGACGTGTATTTACTGTTTATTTCCCTAGTAATAGAAGTAGATAGGTTTGCCTAGTGTCCGATTAATTTTCCGGGTTTTTGAACAGGAGTAGATTTTATCCATTGTTTCCTTTTTAGAATTGGTTCATACTAAATTCTCCTTTAATTTTATACATCTAACATCTTCGCCTAAACTCACAAATTGTATTTACTTTTTTTTTCACCTCAATAAAAGTAAAACCTCGCCTATTTTCTGGTTAATTTTCCCGGTCTTTTGAACAGCTGTAGAGGTTTACACCTTTTTCTTTTTATTTTTCGGTCTCTGGTTTTTATTCTAAAGTCTTTTTCCGTTTCCTTTCATTCCCAGTAGACTATTGTGATTTAGTGGTGTCATAGCCTTGGTTGTGTGAATTGAAAAAAACTTGTTCAGTTTGTTTTCATGCTCTCAGACCTTTCATCCAAATTCTATGATCAAACAAAATATCGATCGTCGTTACATACGCTTCAGAACAACTAGATCTCTTATTAAATGTAACTGTTAAAAAAGATGCCTATATATACGTAGATGAAAACAGTATTTTCGAATATCTGTCTCATCAAGAGCCAGACTTGGATATTTGGTGTTGGGCCAAATATCTAGCCTGAACATAAAGATGAGTGACTCACATTCCTAGCAATGAAAGAATGTCAACTTCTGATGGAAATGTATCATAACTGGAGAAATGATCTCGCATTGCGATCAGAAGTTATAAACCAGACAGCAACTTAGCGCGATATAGCATAAAACGCGGCCTTAGGTGTTGTGAAGGGGAGCTACTTGGCTTGACTTCAATAAGAGATTCGGAAAGTATCAAATGAAGACGTATTTGACTTCAGATTATCAAGTAAAAGAAAGCAAACGAAAATACATTGTTCAAGCAAAGAAAAAATCATTTGTTTGGGATCGCTGGCATAGCTCCAGACATATAAA
>CAHIKZ030000837.1:902500-932500 GCA_903632075.3 Acanthosepion pharaonis | reverse complement strand
TTTGCACCAGGAATGACTAGAACAATGGAACTGATTTTCGAGACGACGGTCGATTGTGTTTTGCTGGACGACCACCCATTCTGATGATTAGCGAAAATCTGACTGACGAAGTCCAGATGAGAATAGAGGTTATGACACTACTGGTCGCATTGTTCTGTTGGCGGCCAGAGAAAATGAGAGCTGCGATTAAGGAAAGAAAAGGAAAAGAAAAAGATAATTTTTTTTGAGCAAGATATATTTTTTTTTCCTGAAACAAAGCCAGCTGGATCGCACATGCCCGGCTGGACATCATTGGCCGAGTGGTGAACACGTGACGCAAGGAGGGAAGCCGCTGCCGCCCACTTAGAGGATGGGTATGAGAGGTTGCTACAAAATGGAAAAAAGTGGAAAATTCCTAACCAAAAAATAAAAGAAGTGGGTATGCATTTAGAATTATCGAGGAACCTCCGGCCCCGACAAACCCACCCCGGAAACCCAGACTTGGAAATTTTCAAAGAACTTTTTGTCTCGTTCTTAATCCTGCACTGGGAACTTATGTGTCCCAATTTATTGTAGTTAAAACATTTTTCTCTTTAAAAGGACAATCTCTATACCAATATAACTGACCACACCCGAAACATAGTCTTATCGGCAAAGGATCTTTTGGTTGACCCTTTTTAATTTTCCTTTGGCGTATTTTTTTAATGAAAGTCACGCCACTCTGTTCGATGTTTTTCGAATCCTCTCTGACCCTCACGACACATTGCCTATCTTGGGCAACTTGCTGTAAAGTAACGTCGGGCTTGTTTTCAAGAATGTTGAGTAACCTACGCCGTATTTCGGCGTATTTCGCTGAAATCAAACCCTGGATGAAAATCAGGCATTTAAAATTATTGGAGCTTAACTCTGCCATAGTATAATCAGTAGTATAATCTTCTTCTTTGCGGGTGAGAGGCATGCATTTCCAACGCTTGTGGAACAGTGATGTTTTTGGACTGAAGAGTTCTGTTAATGATTGAACTGCCTCTTCAAAGTTCTAGTCGCTGGTTTTCTTAGGCAAAATATAGTTAACATATAGTAGGCGAGCCTTTTGTTAAGGCCAGCCTAACTTGCACAATGCGTATTGTGTAAGTCCTCGCAACATTTAAAATATGAAATGAATGTAATTTCTTCTTCAGGTGCAAACGTGAAGTTTTCAATAGCACCCCATAAAGCATTTTGAAATAACGCGTTTTCGTTGTCCTCATTTTGGCTGTTGATGGATATATTATACAAGGGCTTTTGCTCATTCTGTGTTTGAAGGAGCATTTCTTTCATTTTATGTTGTCTAACCTGAATTTCTAGGTGCAGTTCCTTAAATTACTTCTGGTATTCTCCTTGTTCTCGTTAGACTTTCTCCTGCCTTTCTTGATATATCTGTTCTAACACTAATTGTTGTTCCTGTTGGTGTTTCATCAACTCTACCATTGCACTTCGTCCATTTTACTGCGGTGGTACGTAAAATTAAGAAATGAGAGGGGAATTTTTATTTCTCATTACCCTCTTAACTAACTGTTGAAACTTGACTAATGCATAGAATAATAATGCAACACAAAAGGTACTTAGAACAAAATGTATTGAAACAAGAAAGTGTACACAATATTTACATATAGTGTTTTGTATATTCCTGGTAAGACCGTTCCGGGAGAATGTGTTGACTGAGTCGCAGTCGGGCAGAGTCTCTGGTTGAATCTCTTGATTCCTCCCTCTCTTCCCGGTACCAACCATATTTATATGGTCGGTACTCCACTATGCAAATTAGGTGGATCCTACCACAACACTAACAATAATTCTGTTTGACTTGTAGGATTATTTACAGAATAATGTAAAACCGGAGAGAGGATAAATATTTACTTCACTCTATTAGTGAAAACAATAAATCTGTTCGACTTGTACAGTTATTGTACTGACTTATTGGAATGGAAAAAATAACAAGGTTCACCAACCTTCTTCCCTTTTGTCGTAGAGTTTGATTAGAATTCCTTTCTTCACCACTGTTTTATACACTGGTAAAAGAAATTTTATTATTTAATGTGAAGTCCGTTTCTTCGAATCCCTTGTCGCCAAGATGTTGTGACCAAATAAATAGTTAAAGAAATAAAAACAAACAAAAAATCAAATGTTGCAGATATATCATATATTAAACTGTAAGCACAAAAGGAGAGTATAACACGATTAGTGAGTGTGTGTCGTTTGACCCAGCGTTCAATCTATTCGACTGTTCCACTAAGCCCTTCTTTCCTACTAATCTTATAGTAGGCGGAAGAGTCCACCTAGACTCTTTAAATTCTTGCCCAACTATATTTTTGTAATGTCCACCGCAACATTGTATTTTGGCTAGTAAATCTAATTTATGCTGATTTGATGCACTCCTTGCATACACTCTGGTTTTTATTACACTTCAAAAATATTCTATGGGATTTTAGCCGTGTTTTCATTTATTTATTTTTTGCAAGTCATTCGATAATATATATTTTGATTTTATGAGTGTAGATCTTCAACATAAAGGCCGTAAGCTTGGGACGTTTTTCGCATTTGAAGACGAAATCGGCACCCAGATGAGGACTTGCTGCTAACTGACTTAAGTTTCTGTTTAAAACTTTTATATATTCATAATTCTTTACGATTCCTGCTATTCTAACAATATTTCCAGATTCAAATGCACCAATATTTCACCAATAATAACGCTTTCTTAGGTTATAAAATTGTATTTTTCTTTCTCCAAACATTTACAACATCTTCCCGAAGAAAGATATATTAAGTTCGTCTCATCTGGTAGAGAATGTTGAGCATGAAAAATATATGCACCCGACAGGAAAGGAAAGACTTGTAGTTCGTTGTTTTATCAAATTACAATAACAATGTTTATTGTAGTAAGATATTTTCTCGGCAGATGATATTACATTGGCGGCACTTACACAAAAAATTAAAATTGCATGGACAGCGATCACACTGGACAAATGGACAACGTTGCCGGAGCAGTAGCTCGCCGTACTAATACATAACTGATTGCTAAAGGTCGCCATTTTGAGCATGTCTTGTGGTAGTAGAGTCCAAAGGTAACTTGTATTAATCTCCTTATGTCTGAATCTCTGATTTAATGTCTGAATAAAATTGAGCATTACATATATCTATACAAGTTTTCCTTTCCTGAATTGCGAATACACTTTGGGGAGGGAGACTCTCTCTCTCTCTCTATATATATATATATATATATATATATATATATATATATATATATATATAATATAGAACTGATTGAAAATATGGGGTTTTCGCTACACAGTAATAACCATGTTTCAAAAATGGGAGCTAAAAACCTTAAATTTAATTATATAATCAAATTAAAAGCATTAGTTCTGATTCATCTTCAAACGAATGTTGGAATAACTTATTTTTAAATTTATTGAGTTTTAAACGCACATATAAACTCGTAATTTACTGTTTCCAAGAATACAGAGAAATCCAATCATTCAGACAAGGGCTCTAGCGTGTTCATTTTTATTAACTATTGTTGTATCAATTACGACTTACATTCGAAAAAAAAGGTTAAGTTTAGGGAGGGTAGGAGTGTATTTTTCAACGAATTCTGACATCCGTGAAATGCATGTGGTCTGGGTTTTTTTTTATAAACGGCAAAAGTTTTTCGGCATTTTTTCTTACTTGTATACTTAAAGATTCTTTTTCGTTTCTTTGTGTTAGAATACGTTTGATTTAACTACAATTTTAAAATATTTTTACTTTTAATTACTAATTGACTATATTTCTTTTTAAAAACCAGTAAATGTATTAGAATTATTTAAATTATTTTTTTCTTATCAAATATAATTATGTATATTACCAGCTCCCATTTTTTAATTTTATTTTTAAATATTATTTAAGGAAAAGTTTTGACAATGACGGTAAAATATAGCTATTTCATCTCTTTGATTCAGTAATTTTTTATTTTTTATAAACTTAGTAATATATAGTTTCTCATGTATGAGCAAAAGACAGGGGTCATTTATTGATCTTCATATTCTAGCTTTTCTTATTAATTTCTATTTTACTGTAGGTGTTTTATTTGATTGTTTTAAGTGCCAGAAACACTTTGAAAGCAATGTCTGATTTTCTGTATTTATTTATCCTCAGTGAAATTTGGTGTTAATTAAACAGCTTTTTGAACTCATGGATTGTGCAACCTATATAGATTTTTTTATGTTTTCGGGATTCTCAATAGATGAGATATTGCATTGGTATACTAATGATTCCGTGCGACATTTATTTTGCAGTAAACAGTTATGAAGGCTTCAACAGTTACATAATTTTTGTTTATCTTCATCTGTTTTTATTTTTATATTGTCTTAATTTCTTTGGTTTTTGTCTAAGTGTTTATTGAAGATATTAGCATTGTTTCGTAATATTTTTTTCTAAGTTTTCAGGACAGCTGTAACTTAATTTTAGTGTATTTTTATTGGAAATAGTACTTAGTTTAAAGGAAAGTGCTTAACTATTAATGCAAGGAATTTTTGCCCTATTTTTTTTTAACATTTGGTTGCATGGGAGTGTATACCAAATTATTTTTCTACTTCTGTTCTTTCTATGCTTTTCATTTTCCTTTTTTAGTTAGTTTTGGGGTTTTGTAGCCACTATATTTTAGCGCTTTATTATAGAAATTAATATGTTCATAGAAAATCTTCTCATTTGATAAATTCAGCAAATGAGAAGATTTTCTGTGAACATATTAATTGCTATAATGTCTGTAATTTATTTAATCAGTCTTTGCTGCCTAACTACACTATATATATATATATATATATATATATATATATATATATATATATGAGAGGAAACATATTTCTAACTAAATCTTTTGCGGGTCAAATGTCTATAATACTACCAGGACAATAGGACAAAAGGGAGGGGTAAATTTGTATTTTTAAAATATCTATTAGAAGAAATTGAAATATTCATTGAATGAGAATCTTTTACATTTTTAGGGATAGCAGGTTTTTTTTAATGATATGTTTTGACATTCTGAACTAAATTAATTAGGGTGAACTTTTATGAAGTTCTCTCATCAGAAAGACAATTCCTCGAGTATTTGGCATGTAAGTTCGTTCACAGATATGAGATTGATTGAAATTAAATAGGTGACGTAACGCAATTATAGTTATGGGCATTAAGAGAACTTATATCGAATAAAAACTTTTTAACAATGGCGAAAACTTTGCCAGGAACGTCTTGCGTGAGGTCCGACTGTTAAAGACTGTGAACAACAAATTTTCCAACGGTATAATTGGATACTTTCTGGTGGTTGGCCAGCGATTATTGACGATTGGGAAACTAAGAACACCTGTGCCAAACAAACCAACAGTATATAACAGATTGTGAAAAAAAATATTTTAACTCTATACGAGCAAGTTACTATGGGCGGGTTTCTCACACCAAAGTAAAGACAAACGTCTAAATAAATACGTGTCCATAAATCATTCGTTTTTTAATTATAAATTTTAAAGTATACGGTAGACGCTCTTAAATGTACACACCAAAATACAGAAATTTAGAAAGTTTTAAGGGGCGGGTTCCTAGTATCAAAACGAGCTAAAAAGTGCTCTTAAACTTATGTCCAAAAGGCCATTGTTGTACCTGAACAAACCAACTCATAACAAGTATTCAATATGTACTCCGCTTCCTTCTACACCCTAATGCACACGTCGGATCATTGAACAGCGGACATTTTGAAATACACTCTTACGGTATCGAATTGTTTCGAAGACCCCTATGATACGTGCACGAATCGTCTCTGTCTTATTAGTATCTGCATAATAATATAAATATACCATAATTGGCATATTGCGGAAAAAAAATGCAAAAGACTAATATCGGGGGAGCGTGCGGGCCATGGAGCCAGTTCTCTCCTACCTATCCACCTTTCATGGTAGATGGCATCCTATGCATCACGAACAACGTGACTAAAATGTGATGGCGCCCCATCATGCGTAAACCACATTCGTCATCGTATTAGTAGGGATACATGATCTAGCAGGAATGAAAATTTGTTTGAAATGATTTCCCTGTAGACAGATTCTGTAAGACGTGCTGGAAGAACATATGCACTTACCAGAGAGTTAACTACATTTCCAATCCGCACATTAATCGTAAACTGATACTGGTGTCTAGCCTGTTTTGTGCCATGGAAACTTCGATCCGCCCCAAAATGTTCTTTGCGTAAATTTGTTATTTTATCTCTTCCAAGTGTTGCCTCATACGGAAAAAAAAATGTTTTAAGAGACAAACAACGCATCAGAATTTTGTGCAATAAACTATCGGCAAAAGTTCTCTCTTCATGAGGGATCACGGGGCGTAAGACGCTGTACACTTGCAAATGATACCGTTACTGGAGCTATTCTTGAATTATCCGCTATGTGGTTGTATGAGATGTATGACATGCTCGAGTCACTTGACGTGTGCTAATAACTCGGTCGTCACCGAAAGCTTGTAGAATGTGTTCTTCGTGGTCAGACGTATGAGCGGATCTTGGTCTTCCTTAATGCATAGTTTGCGGTGCCACGGATCATGTCTCAGGAATTCGACGATAAACAGGAGCAAAGGGTGGATGACTTGGCTAGCCTCGTTTTGAAAATTCAGTCTGATACAGGCGTGAAGCATCACGTACTTTACTATTCGCGCGACCATATATAACAATTTTATTTCTGTTTCGATTTGTCAGGATGGTGACTTCTTGATGTTAGCTTTTCTCGGGGAGGCGACCCCATTTTGCGACATCTTGTTCACTTGTTAGTGAAATTGGG
This sequence comes from Acanthosepion pharaonis, assembly GCA_903632075.3. Taxonomy (NCBI): domain Eukaryota; kingdom Metazoa; phylum Mollusca; class Cephalopoda; order Sepiida; family Sepiidae; genus Acanthosepion; species Acanthosepion pharaonis. Next base: position 925,688 of record CAHIKZ030000837.1, on the reverse strand, counting down.
TAGATAAAACTCTTTAGTGCTATGCTAGCACGAGTCATAAATCATCATGAACAGGGTTTTGAGCGTGATGCCGATGTTCAGACAGTTGGTCCTGCTAGATAACGCGTTAGTTGCCCAGAAAATTTAATTAAGGTCCGTTCAGTTGCAATATGAACCACAGCTAATCAGTACCTAGATGCGTGACAGCTTGGTAATACCAGGTGTGTAAGATTGGATGTGAGAGTGGAGTAATGGATAATGAGCAGAATTGTTAATCGGGGTGCCGAGTCTAATTTCAATCGGGTTCGTTAGATTCAATTACGAGCAAATACTCTTGGGAAAGGTATGAATCCAGCTCATCTCCTCCCAGCTATGAATTAAATCGTAATATTTTGTATCACTAAATATTTATTACCACCAAAAAATCTCATAATGTAAAAAAATATATTCTGGCTTTAAATAAACTGTAAAGGGTAAACGAATCAATCATCCAAATTATTTCATTGCAAGTTTTCCTAGTTACCTATTGAAATGCACTATGTGAACGCACACTGTCATATAGAAGAAATGATCAAATGGCACTAGACGAATGTTCCTACCATTTAACTTGTGTTCTTCCTTGCTTGTTTGAATCGTATTTAATAGCGGTGAAATATGTAACTATTTTACGAAAGCCCTAATAAAAGAGATCATACATTCATTCTACAGGCAGTTTTATTCCATCTAACTTTTTAATGGCTTCGTCGTTTGACGCAAATATTCAGCTAGGTGAAATACGTAATAATTTCCCGAACAGTAACGAACATGACCGTGTTTATATGTGTGTGTGTGTGTGTGCCATTGTGTGACTGTGCTTTTCTTCATTCTGATAATATAACAATTATATTTGATTAAAATCATTGCAATAAGTGTAACGCTTCTTTTTTGAAATATGGAAAAGCAAACATGAAAACAAATAAAACAAGTTTTCTTTGTGTGTACAATCTGCAGGTAGTTAAGTGTTTGCTAAAAATACTTCTAGAAAGTCCTTCCATATATAAGAAATGCCCAAGACTCAATTGGCAAAAAGCAATTCGAAATTCTTATGAATAAAAAAAAGCACGTCCACTTTTTGTCAAACATTTGCCATCTATCGATTATGAAATCACAATTATAACGTTATAACTAAATTTTATACGTCTTAATACTAGAATGAAAAAGAAAATTTAAAATATAATTTTTCACTGAATGTTTTTCGCACCTACCACAAAAAGTCTAAAGTAGATATTATTTGCAAAAATCAAATCCACTTTCCAAAAACTTTTACTTTTATCGTAGTTTTTATTTTCATTTATAAACATATATTTATCGTATTATTATTTTATAGAATTTTCCGGTTACTTACATTTATTTATAAAATTATAATACTTATCTATTCATAATATAAAGCCACCCGTATATTTTGTTAACATAAAAGTTCCCGGCGTTTCCCAAGAGATCTATATATATATATATATATATATATATATATATATATATATAAAAATAAAAAAAATTAAAATCTTCAGACACACTGAGTTGTAGATTAATATTCTTTCGTTTTTATTATGTTTATTTCATTTAGATTCCTCGACTAGGTTCGGCCAACATGGCCATCATCAGGAGAAAAAATTCTGTTTGCTGGTAGCAGTGAAGTACAAATATATATATATATATATATATATATATATATATATATATATATATATATATATATGAAGGAATACTAACCATTTATGCTATCATGGTTTCCACCGATATTTGTTTTCAGCCAGTAGTGTTTAATTGTATTTCCGAAAACCGGTTTTATTTATTTGTACGATGTAAGGACAAGGGCAAAGCAATATTAGAAGGCCTGGAAATCGAGGGGAGAAGAAAAGACATATTTGTACATTTACACCTATCCGGGTTCATATAAACCGCAAATGTATTTTATAATGTGCTTAAAGCCTGACATCACTTCAGACCTCTCGTTTAATAGCTTCTTTTTTTTGGTCTGGATAAATGATTGTTAATTTCTCTTACTGGTGTAATGTGCACATAGCATCACTAATATTGTAAAGTTTCACCTTCTGTAGAATACTTAAACGCTTTTTATATTTTTGTCGTTTACTTCCCGCACATAGCTGTCCAGTTTCCTATAATTTCTATATATTTCCAGTCATAATGATGACTGATATCTGTATGACCTTTTTTTTTCTTTGAAACTGCCTTCAGTCCACCCCACATATAACTTACTTTGGTCACCTTCGCTCTCTACCTCTGCTTTGCAGGCCAACCCTTTACTTTAACAAGCCGCGTTCGGCAGACATTTGCTTATATCTCTACCATTATTTATGTCTTTATTTTTTGGCTAGCTAACATTGAAATTCCTGGCGTTCTGTTTCCTGATGGTATTTTCCAAATTGCTGGTTCAATTATAGTTTGTCTTCACGATATTTCTATTGAAGACCTTATGCAATTGGCAATTTAGATGGAAGTGCTTATCAAGTAGTTTGAAAAACATTCTCCATATGTTCGATTTAACTTGAAATTTAAGGTGTGTAGTAAATCAAATAATATTTCTTTTCCTTCTGGTGTGATCCATCGGTTGGTGCTTTTGGTGGCTTTGAACTCAAGTTTAGTCTTCTGTCCCTTCGCTATTAACGCTCTTTCGTATGCTTTATTTTTTCTTCAAAGAATACCTTGATAGCCTGAATTCTATACCCATGTGGATTTGCTTAATTAAAAATTTAGCGTGGTGGGAGACCGCGTTCATATACATGAATCTGCTGCTGTCTTTCATATATGGGAAGATGCTGCAGGATGGAGATTTAATTCTACGTTCGTGTATTGGATTTCTTTTCGATTAATATCAACCTCACAGTTAATGGCGCGTGCTTTGACGGATTTGAGTAGAAGTTACATTACTTTATCATTGCCTGGCACTACCATCAGTACGTTTTCCCTATACAGGCCATGATCATCCATATAGACTATTTCGTTGATCTTATTCAATATGTAAATGGCCATATATATATATATATATATATATATATATATATATATATATATGTGTGTGTGTGTGTGTGTGTGTGTGTGTGCGTGCGTGTGTGTGTGTGTGTGTGTGAAAATATATAGAAAATAGGAAAGAACTGGTTAGGTAAATAATCCAAAAATCTCCATAGACACGTCAACCAGACTAGGCTAAAACATCTTCCGTTTCAAATTTAGACAACCCCACCTTACCCTGACTTAACATCTATGAAAGTAACTCTATACTGATACTTATTATTAACACCCAACACACGCCTACCCAATTTAAACAATTCACCCTAGCTGTTACCATGGGAATTTTGATTTCAATTATTAAAACACGTAAATTTCAGAAATACGTTATTCAAAAAAAAAAAAAAAAATTCGCTTGAAGATGGAATAGAGCTTACTTTAACTCAATTTAATTCAAATAATTATATTGACGTTTTCGGCTCTTTATTTCGAAATATGAGACCTCTTATGTCGCGAGTTGGAATCATATTTTAAATAAATAATCATCATATATATATATATATATATATATATATATATATATATATATATATATATATATACGGGCATGCGGCGTGGTATAGTAGTTGGACTGCTATAACGATTGACCGAACAGTGATTTTGATCCTCGTTGGGTACACCACACTCACCACCCTGTGTCACATCTAACCTATACTTAGAAAATCATTTGACACTTCGGTGTGGATTAATGTTTAGTAAGCTTGCAGTTCATTTACATCTGGATAGTGAGTTAGATCCTCTTTGGGTGCTCTATACATCTCGCCTAGTACTACATGTAAGATATGTTTAGACATATGCATGTCAGACATATATGTATATATAAGTAACGCCAGATTCTATTGGTTCCTTACCGAATCCCATTCGATTCCATCTTTGTTTTCGGACATAGAAAGCGAAGGTAGACATCAATCTTGCCCAACAATGGAAACAACTTGAATTTGCTTTTCGATAAAAGGACTCGGAACTAACGCTTTTCTTTCGGAATATTAACATCGTAAATAACAGCAACAGTAGATTTTAGTTCTTTCTTAATTCCATTCGCTTTAATTTTTACGATGGTGCTACTGGAAAGAAAAGTTTTGAGTCACATTCTATCTATCTATCTATCTATCTATCATGAAATGTTAACATGAAATTTTCTATATTTCTGTACTATATATGATTGATATAACATAAACTATGTAATGTTGCTATGCTGATAGTCAATACATAATAACAACTGTTACTTCTCTTATATATCTTGACATTCTTGACAAAATCCATATCCAAAGGAGAATTGGAAACGTTATAGGACTTAACCTGACAATTTCAGCTTCAGTCGCTTTCCCGCTGCTATAACGTCGTTTGCGTCTCCCTCTTCTGCAAAATATTTGCACGGTAATTGTACTGATGAGCTTTCTGTGTGTGTGTGTTTTTTTTTTACTTCTGCAAATTTAAACGCTGTACTAAAATGGCGCCTTGGTCTCATGAAGCCAATGTGGAGATCATTAGTTTCAACCATAAGTTGTAATATTTACTTCTCACGCATTTCTCACATATGGAATTCTCTTTCGGCCTCTGTGAATTACGATCATTAGAAATTTAAATCAGTCGTCATCTTGTGAGTCCTTGAATATTGTTCTAATATTATCCTCGTGTCCTCCTCTTCCCTCTCGGTAATTTCTGGTTTCCTACTGTTTTGATTTTAAATGAAAAACAAAAAAAAAAAACAAAAAAAAACAAAGAATTTTAAAAAATCAAACAATTGTACCGAAAGTATCGTTTTAATGCTGAGCTAAATATTTATTTCGCGTCGTATTGTGATAAGTACTAAGAACAGTGCTGCCAGATTGAAATTCAAGAACTTAATTTGGTGTAATATGAAAGCCTAGTGCAAATAAATTTGAATTGACTTGATTCTAACTATTCAGCCGAGCGACATTCTACTTATTAGTCTGATTATTTCGATAAAAGTTTTTTTTTCAATAGCTATGGAATTAGTTTTGATTAGATAAATTTTTCAAAATCAAAGCTTTTTAGGTCAGAAACGACTCCCAAATTCTTTGCTTTTACATTTTATTTCGTTGCGTTGTCCTGGAGAGGGACAACGTTTTTTATTCCTATTGGCTAGCGCAAAGCTCTTTTAGATGAAACTTTTATGAAAGCGTTACAGCTGCTGGGCGGATAATTATACATTAATTTGGTTTTTAAATAATGTACCTTATAGTGCGCATGCAGCCTGACATCATTTCAGATCCCTCATTTAAATTCATCTAAATGACTAATATGACGTTCACACCATTAACTTCCTTGCATATGCGCATAGGAAAATGCATAGCAGTGTTCATTTTAAATAACAGTTCTTTATTTCTAACGATATCTTCCGGTTGTTTAATGCTTATTTTTAATGAAAACAGCTTTTACTATTTCAATGCGCCTTCGGATTTCGATGTCACATTCTCAGTGGTCTGTTAAAACACCTCCTAGATATTGAAATATTTTACAATCAGAAAAAAAGACGTGTGAAAGTTGATGCGGATTCCATTTACTACCACAATAATGATTTACGCCACTCATATGTGAGCATCAGATCATGACTTCCGGTTTCTTAGAACCTGATGGATTTCCATGTAACAATATGCAAAAGAAAAAAAATACGTATTTTTTCTTTGTTTACTACAAAGATAAGTAGTTACCTGCTTCGTGACTGTAGTAGTTACCGGTTTCACCCGACGCTAATGGTCGTGGCTTAAGTTCAGATAACCTGGCAGGAAAACAAATAGTAATTTCCAAATCAGACAAGACGTAAACACTTGAAAAGTTGGCAGAGCACAGATTTTTTTTTTGTTTAATTCTTTCTTCTTCCTATCCGGTGTCCAGTCATATTAAACATAGTAAATATTAACAATAATGTATTTAGTTTATTAGTAAGGAGCACATAAACCCTTTCTCCAAGGACGAATGAAACTAGATTAGATAATAAACGAGAAGGATAGATTGGACGAATAAAATTGTTCTGCTATAACTTTACTGAAGTTCATTAAAAATGAATCTCACTTAATAAGCCAACATAATATGAACGTCTTGTCAGGAGGTATGTTCAAAAACAACCCACCTGACCAGAGCTCCACACAAAAACATATATATATATATATATATATATATATATATATATATATATATATTATTATTATTATTATTATAAGATATTACATCGAAAACATTTCAGAATTGCTACACACAATTGCAGTCGTTTTTCGGTGCGTATCAGAGCTTTTAAATCTAAATAAATCATTCACTCGCCAGTAATTTGCTATCGCCTGGTGAAATGCATTGATACGCATCGAAACACGACTCCAAATTGTGTAGCGATTTTGACAGGTTTTCGGTGTAATATCCTAAAATAAATAAATATTATTGCTGTACTTTTGTATTGAGAATTCATTTAAATCAAATGTTACGAACGTTGGAATTGTACTCTGTTGGTTCTCATCTTACGTGGATATACATAAATACATACACACACACATATATATATATATATATATATATATATATATATATATATATATATATATATATATATATATATATATATATAATCGACTCTCCCGTCGAGATTCGACGTATGAGGGTCAAGCAGATCAGTTTCCAGAAAACCGACAGCCCGACACCGGCACATGAGATTTGATTATAGTGGTGAAGGCCTCGTGCAGGACCATCCACACTTTTTGAAGGGACGAATACAGAGACCTGGTGCACCGAATGCCACAAGGTTTCCAAACGACCTCCGCAGGTTTTGAATTCTCCTAGACCAGTTGCCTTCCAAGGCTATAGAACACAGACTGTCCTGCTATTTTACCCATAGCTGGAGGGAGAGGAAGAGGATTCATACCTTTCCCAAGGGTATTAGCACGGAAGTTAATGTGATGGATTCGACTGGAATTCGAACTCGGCTCTGCGATTCCTCAATATATATATATATTCCTCAATCTCATATATATATATATATATATATATATATATATATATATATATATATATATATATATATATATCAAGGCAAATTCCTTTTGAATCCAAAGTTTTCATTCTAGACCGATTGCCAACAACACTTAAGGAGTTCAGTGTCTACTGATATTTAAAGTATAGCCGGGAAGAGATCAAATTTATTCTTACCTTTCTCAAGGGCATTTCTACGAACGTCTTTTTATTGTTACCTGATTATTTCAAATAATTTAAAGGGTTTTTATTTCTTTTTGCTTTAATGTTATTTTTATTCTTTAAAAACTGAATATAGATTGGAGAGCGAGTGTACTTTTGTTACGTCAGCATTACCATTAGCAAGATCAGGTGCATGCACTTCTTTCACATGCTTCGGCTGCGTACCAAATTCTGGATTGAAAACTGAAGATGTATTCATCCATGAACCATTCTAAATCTAAGCAGAATACTCAGAAGTAGGAAAATTTCGCTATAAGCAAGAGAAAGCGTACAAAATGCTATGGGATATATTTCCTCCTATATAGCACTGAGTGCTGGAAAATCTCCCTAACGATGAAGAGGAGATTGTAAGTAACTGAAATGTGGTTCTACAGAAAGAAGGTTGTGGATACCCTAGACCGAAAATGTGAGTAAAAATGGAGAAAACTGTAACAAAATCGAACCTAATAATTGTCATCAAGAAGAGACAATTGAGTTTTTCTAGGGCATATAATGATAAAGCAGGTCTTCGAAAATCTGATACTCACAGGACTGATAGAGGGAAAGAGGGACAGAGAAAAACAATGTATAACGTTCTTCGTTAGCTTGAGTAAGAGAGTGGAAGAACAAGGCTTAGCAAAAAAACAAAAAAACAAAAAACAGAATGACAAAGTTTTTAAGAGCTACAAAGATCAGACATTTACAAAAATCCATGATCGTACATAAAGAAGATTCGCACTATGATGTGCGTGTCTTAAACAAGGAGACAGTATATTTTTTCATAGTCTGACCGAAGATCATGTCTTAGGTCTTCAAGGCTTCACTTAGTGACGCCCATGATTCTGTTGGTATCCTTGGGACAATCTTTAGTCCTAGCCGTTTTCTAGAGCGTGTGAAACTCACTACACTGCGATGATGTATCTCCATTGTCTAGTTTATCCAGCTCACAGTTCAGTGCTTCGTGCAAATTTGGCTTGAAGCTGATCGAAATATGCAGCAGCTACCAAGTTCGGAACCACTGCACACTGTGTTGCATTCATAAATTTCGGCCAGATGCAATACATTAATTTTATATTTTGGCGGAATTCTGGAAGACAAAATAAAAGTATCGTTGAGAAATATAGAAATTATTAGAATATAATAGTAAAATGTATGGGTGTAATAACTGGATTAGGGAGAATTGAATATAGTTTCATATTCTTGAAAAAGAGAAAAAGTCAAAGAAAATTCCATTGAAAACTGAAGGAGTTTCGTTAAGTACGTCGTGTCTCCTTCTGATACAAACGCTTATAAATGAAGATTCTACGGTTATTATTATTTATAGTAATAATGTAAAAAATGGCAGCAGGAGGTCTGGTCCCTAGAACACGTTGGCTCAACATGGTATGGATATTCTCAGGCCCCTACAAACCAGCCCTCACGTAGGTTTAAATACGAACTAACTATAATGCTGAGACAAGAAAAATATTGCTAAACCATCAATGAACTGGTTTAAACCAGACTGGGATGGAAATGTCTTCAAATTGAACAAGCTTTACCCAACGAGAACTAGAGGAAAACACACGCTGAAGGCAGGCCTATCTGGGGACCTCTATATTCATTAAAAGACTTTTTCACAAAAAATAAATATAAATAAATGATCTATGGATGAGTATATTGAAATGATCATACCATTTTGCATAAATCCAACGAAGACAACAACGACCAAAGCCGACTACAAACGCTGCCATCTGCTACACCAAAAGCTTGAAAGCAGCATGAGTAGACAGAATAGTCATTTTTGGAAAAAACCATCAATCCTCGCACGGACATAAAAAAGATGTAATCAAGATCTTCCATAAATGGCTTCTATCACCTACTAAAAACAAAACCCGACGAAACTATAGGCCCATCACCTGCCTACAAACAATGTACAAGATCTTCACTTCTATCATAACCGAAAGGACATACAACTTCCTTGACAAAAAAAACAATTTATCCCAGAAGAACAGAAGGGACGCAAAAGAAGAAGTTACCGGTGCAGGGCCCAACTAATTATTAATAAAACAATATTGGAAGAGATGAAAACATGGAAAAGAAATTTATCGAAAACATTGATCAAATACAGAAAGGCATACAACAGTGTACCACACACATGGACATAGAAGAGCTTACAAATATACAGCGTATACCCGGAAAGAGTCAAATTCCTGACGGAGAGGATGAGAAACTGGAAGACTACATTAAACATAAGCATACAAATGGGCGATCGAGACCATTCAAAATCAAAAGTTGGATTTTCCAAGTTGACTCATTGCCACTACTACTCTTCTACCTTGCATTAACGCCACCCAGCTGTCTACAGAACAATAGTAGCTACGGTTACACATCTCAAAATGGCAAACTGAATAACATATTCTATATTTAGGATCTTAAAACCTTTGCCTACGGATACAATTAAAAAATGGCAAACTGAATCATCTTTTCCATATTTATGATCTTAAAACTTTTGCCAAGGATGGCAGTCAGCAGGAAAACGTACTCGTCATTGTCAAAACCTTCAGTAAAGGCATTAGCATGGAGTTCGGAATCGACAAATGTGGCAAAGTCACTTTTAAAGTTGGTAAACTAACGAAAATTACATTTTTAGACCTTCATATCAAAAACAAGATTAAAGAATTAGACCAAAATGGTACATATAAATACTTAGGAATTAATGAAGGAAGCGGAATGCAACATTCAATCATAAAGAAAAAGATCCAAAAAATATCATAGGATAGTGAGTTTGTTACGATAAAACAAAATTAATGGGGCCAATAAAATGAAGGCTATCAACACCTTAGTTATACCCGTAGTAACATACAGCTTCAACATTATTAAATGAAAGTTGAATGATATTAAATGATTTGACACCAAGACCAGGAAAAATGGTTACTCAAATCAGGATACACCACCCGAAATCAAATGTTGATAGACTGTAGTTAACAAGAGCTTTAGGAGGCCGAGGACTAATCCAAATGGAACTAACTCTAAAAACCATTACAATCGGATTGGAAGCCTACTTCACAAAATCCACTGACCCTCTCCTACAAATATTAAAACACCAAATCCACTCCATCAACGAAGATGCACTCTTCAAAAAATAAATTAATATAACTGAAACGCTACGAAAATACAAAGCGATTACTATTGACGCAAAACGAGTAAAACAAAGAGCAAAACAATTGGAATTACAAAAAAAAATAATCTGAGGATGATGAGTTGCATGGCAAATACCTTAAAATAACAAAAGAAACAGATGCGGACCAACAGAAAACACATCAATGGCTGAGGAGAACGGTTATGAAAGCTGAGACAGAAGGCCTAATTATTGCAGACCAGAAACCTCGTAACCAGACCCTATTTGCCATATAATCAAGTTTGAAAATTACCCAAAACGGAGGATCTACCGAAAATATGACTTCGACCATATTATCACAGAATAGCAAAAATGAATGTACCCACAAACATAACAAGGTAACGACATATGTGCCCTGGAGATATGCAAGAAGCAAAAAATCGAAACCACTGAGAGACGTTATGAGTACCAACCAGACAAAAATACCCAAAATAACGATGTAACTATCCTCCGGGACATGCTAATTTAAAGTGACAGAGAAATATAAGCCAACAGAACTAATATTATCATAAAGGACAAGAAATGCAGGAAGTGTATGCTTATTGACATAGCAGTACCATCTGAGAGAAACACCTCCATGAAAATTATCGAGAAATTGTCCAAATTCAATGACCTTAATAGGATGTGGGGAAAGAAGATAGGGACTGTAACAATGGTAATCGGGGTTCTGGGCCTCGTGAGAAATGGGATGGAAAATTTTACTAACAGTGTCCCAGGTAACATAAACATAAAAGTTGCTCAGAAAATCGCCCTACTAAGAAAATTCAATATCTTAAAAAAAGTGCTATCAATAATAACAATAATAATAACAATAATAATCGGATTGGTTGGAAAAGATTCCAGTAGACTAATTGAAGGGATTGCTGGAAGCCCATGCCTTAAAGAAATACAAAAAGAAATGTTCTCACGAGTACAGCCCCTACCTTACGAAGGGCTTTATCTATGTAAAATTCTTTTTTCTTTTTTTTTCTGTGGAAAATGTTATGATGCCATTTCTAACCTTAAGTCTCTGGGCGGGACCCGGAAAGAAATGTGTGCACACCAGAAATCAAAGGAAATAATAATAATAATAATCACAATTACAACTGTGAGGGATAAAAATGAGATAAACATTGTTTACAACTACATATGAAAGGAAGTTTCGGAAGAGAATTATGGGACATGAAACATAAAATAAATACTTTTGCCAACATCATATATGTTAGCCCATACATTTTCTATCAATTTCACAAAATTCATTAAACTATATTAAGAAATATCTTCCCACCAGTGATTTTTTTTTTCACAATATCACGTATACTTGGATCTCAAGAAAAAAAACACTGTTTGGTATCCGCTTCTGATAGGTTTCCTTCTTTAGTTATCGATTGGAATTCTAAAATCATGGCGAATTCTAGAAAGCAATATTACAAAATTAATCTTCTTTAGCGTTCACAGCTCATCAGAGGGAAGCGTTTTTCATTTTAGATTTTAAGTCAAAATACCTAATAATCAATACCTCTATTTCTATTCCCTTATTTAATGTGAACATTTCGTTTTATCGTCATATATGGACGTTTTTTTGATATTTATATATAAGAAAATGTCCATATACGAAAATTAAACGAAATGTCACAGTGTAAAAAAAAATCACGACATTATAAATAAAACAAAAAAAAAAAAAAAAACATGGCATTATAAAAATCATTTTATTCAATTATGTGTTTTATATTATCAATTATTTTTGTTCTGTTTTTCTCTTCATTTTCATTGATGACGCCTTTTATTCGATTTTCTTTCTTTCCAGTGACGACGCCTTCAATTCGATTTTGCGTCAGGATAAAACTTACTAATGATCATTGAAAAGGATCCCATTACGTCAGGTTTTTCATCTACAGTTTGATGTCTTGGCTCCGTATCTAATATTAATATAATAATAAAGTTATAAGTTGCGTTTGCCCCAAATATGTGTTGGACATTCTGACAAAAATGATTGCAAGACAAAGTAGAGTTCCAACAAACGAATAAAAGAGATTGGACGTAATCGGATCATCTTGGGTAGCGAAGCTTTCAATACAGACACTAAGAGAGTTTCTTTTTTTATCCTGTGACAGAAGAAATTAACATAGGAATGTGACTTTGTGATCAAGTAAGAAGACTTTCACTGGTATTCAGACGTACGTTGGAAGGGGAGATTCGAGATGGAGAAGTTCGACCGGGTTTTTGACAGAAAAATTTAGAAGTTCCACTATCTATCTATCTATCTATCTACATATATATATATATATATATATATATATATATATAGGCACGTTACGTTCTCTTTTGTTATTGTCCATGTCAAGATTCCCAGTCTCTCCAGTTTCATTTTATCTTTTTATCTTGACTATATCAGCTTTTGATGTTAGCACTCTACAGTTTATTTTCTTCTTCCCTCACCTTTAGTGAATAAACGCCTTGATTTTGACTATCGGCAGAATACATAGGCGAGTCTTAGTTTTCTGTAGGGTGGGCGGATACTACTAACATGATTTTATTTTAATTTGAATAATTCGCTGTTTTCTTTTTTTTATTTTCGTTATTGAGATTATCTCTTATTTCATGATTAATTAATAATTTTTATATTTTCGTAAAAAAATGAGAAAAAATATTTTTAAAATAAACATTGTAAATATCCATAAATTTGTGGATCATGAGATTTTACTAGGTTACCCTGAGAGTATGTGATATTTTGGTAAATGCAGGATTGGTTAAAAAGGGATTTGTAAATTGTAATGAATCAGATTAGCTAGCTATAGGAGAGTTAATAATGACCAGCCTCACTCTATACCTCTTGTGCGTAAAAAAACAAAAACAATATACACTTCACATACTATAATTATAAGCAATACATACATATATATATATATATATATATATATATATATATATATATATATATATATATATATGTGTGTGTGTGTGTGTGTGTGTGTGTGTGTATATAAATAAATAAAAAGAAAGAACAGTAAGATATATAATCCGGTGTTCTTATTCCTATTTTTATTTTTACAAAATAGTGCTCAATGTAAATTTACAGAGCATTAATATTATAGATTAACTGATTGCCTTGAGGATGAAATGGAACTAATGTCCTTAATTTGATTACAAAATTAATTCGAAGATTTTACCTTCCATTTTTGAAACATGGTTAGAAATGTGTAGCGAAAAATACTTATTTTAAATCAGTTAATATATATATATATATGAGAGAGAGAGAGAGAGAGAGAGAGAGAGAGAGAGAGAGAGAGAGAGAGAGAAATGAGGGAGAGATGAGGGCAAATAGCCCGAATATAGATAGAGTAAAAAAGGTTAAATCTTTATCTCAGCAATTCACACAGAACATAAATAATAACCTTCATATTTCGGATTTATGAATTTTTTCCATATTTCTTAACAACTTCAAAATCAGAGGTCATCATCATCCTCATCATCATCATCATCATCATCTTTTCTTCTTTTTCTTATTCTGATTATTATTATCATTATTATTATACATGCTGTGTCCTTACAGAACGTAGAAGATCATGACTCTCCACCATTTCTATTCCGTTTAAGCTCTTAATAAATTTTGTCATCCATTTAAACAAGATCACATTAGCATGGTTATCGGTTATTTTCCTCTGTCCCTCTTGCCTTCAATATATCCTGTGAGTATCAAACATTCCAGCCCACTTCCCTCCTTATTCTTCGTAGGAACTTCAACTGTCTCTTCCGATAGAAATATGTCATCGAGTTGCCTAACACCCAAAGAAGATAAACTGGACTACGACTATTTAAATAGCACTCTCTCTTACAGACGTTGAGTAGTAAATGATTGATTGATATTTTATTTGTCAACTATCTATCTTCGGGTGGATAGGAGTTCAGATAAAGCTATGCCTACGGGCATAGTCTCGTCTGGGGAGGTAAACAGCCATCCGACTCCGTGTATATAAGGTCTACGGGAAATTTTTGCCCGAGGGTACGTGCTCCGTATAGTCCCAAGTTAAAAACTGGACTTGCGCCACATCACGCCTTGTAGAGATATTTCGCTTAAATACCAAAGGAGTCATTGATTAACTGTTTATTACATTAGTCTGTTCACTCAAATGTACCATATAATTATCCGAAATAAATCACTTATTTTCGATATGTGTGTCATGTATTTACGAAACAATAAGTCTCTTTTTTGTTCGTATTTTCTCGAAACTTCGTCGTAACTATCATGTTTTGTCCGAGGTATTCCCGTCATCCTTTCTATCAACTGAAGTTTATTTTTCACCAGTGCAGTGCATGTCAGCCTCCACATTATCATCACCAAATGTGATGCAATGTATATGCCTGTCACTAAAGTGTTGCAAAATGGATTCAATTTCGAGAGTATTTTGTGTTGTGGATTCCTTATAATTAATATACTTCCCACTTATTTGTTCTTGCCAGTATATTTTATCTTACATATGGTTTTGAAAATAATCTTTGTTCCTCGTATGTCGTATCATAAATCTACGTCCAACGAATCTTGTATCGTAGCCAGTAGAATCGTGTTGTAGAATCTTGGAATTGACTGGAGATTCCTTGAATTAATTACTTCTATAAAAAAAGACAGACGATATATTGTTTAAAAGATGATAAAAAAAGCAAGAAAAATCTTGTACTTTCATAGATAACGTTACCCAATTACACAGACAGTAGCATATGCCTTATATGTTGCAGTTTAACAAACCTGATAGAACTTTTCTTAACGTTAATGATCCTTGTTTTTACGGGTTTTACAGCAGTGATATAAAATTTTTAAAAGATTCTGTGGTTTGTATATCATTTTTATTCAACTTACAATATCTTCAGAAATAGACATACGCAATGTCAGACATAAGTTGAGGTAAGATCTTTATACCAAGCTATTTAAAGCGAATAAATCCCCAGCTCATGTGTTAATATAAGCTTTTAAGTTTCTTTTTATTCCACCTTAGTCTTCTATATCTTATGAATATTCAGAAATTTATAACAAAATATGATATTTCCGTCACCGGCATGATTTCATATATTTGTAAAGACCTTCTGAAATGTGCTTGAATGAAACGTGCCTTGATTATTAGACAGATGCTTACGGCCACATAATATCGGTTTCATGTACGACCACCGAAGTTAAGCAAGGCCGAGCCTGGCCCATATCTGGATGTGTGAATGCTTGGGAATGCGAACTGTTGTAATCTTGAAAGTGCAGTTGTTGTATGGATAATAGCTTGAAATTCTTAATCGGAGGGAAAACTTGAAATTACAGTTGGGTTCGTCATATGCACTTACGCAAAAACCTTTGGGACAGGTATGAATCCACCTCCTTTCCCTAAAACTATGGGTTAATTAGTAAGACTAGTATCATTAAATCATTATTACCCCCCCCAAAAAAAGATATCTTACTTTATAGTAATATTTGTCTGGCTTTAAATAACCTGCAAAGTGTTGATAAGCCATAGAAAACAAACCAATCAAAATCAAATGATTATTAGACTAGTGACTGAAGAGATTTATCCTCTCCATTTGCCCCAGTACTAGGCTCGCGCCTGTATATATACGTATGTTTTAAGGTAAAGAGCAATATTTTATATAATTCCCTTTCTCGAGATGAAAGTCCATTATCTTTGGTTCTTGTATTGAGATTCTGAATAGCATTTTTTTTATGAGAAAAACCCGTATATATTTTGGACAAACAAAGAATTATATTAATATTTAGTTCACAGAAAAAGAAGAACATTGAAAAGAATCTTTGACATAAAGAATAAGACTGATGTACGAAATGTTAAAGAGAAGCAGAAACATCAAATTCAAGCAAAGGCACAGTGAATCAGTGTCATGAACAACGAAACTGATTCTTCTGCAAAAAAAAAAAAAGATCATCAAAGATGATGCCACAAAACTATATCAAGAACTGGGAAAAAAATAGAGATAAATAACTCACCTAATATCCAGGAAGTCGAGGAGTTCTGGTGTAAGAAGTGTGAAAGCTGCAAAATGCACAATGAATGAGCTACATAAAGCAACAACAGGAAGAAGACACATATATAAAGTGCCAAAAATGGACGGATATTAATTTTACTGAAAAACCAAACACTAGAATAGACAGAATAGTCAATGTTTGGATAAACATGATATAAGATAATCAATAGTTAAGCATCTGTTGGGTTATCAAGAGAAATGGTGTAATCTTTCGGTTTCTTTTCGCCGAGGTTGATGTACCGCCATATATATATATATATATATATATATTTAAAATGATATAAGTAAGCTCTTGAAAATATATTTCAATTGAGCACTCTTGAGTGACAGTGTAATTTTAAAGCTCTTCGGTAAAATGAATAAGAACACTCAGGCTGACTGACGTTAGAAAACATTCGTAAAACAAATACGCTAGTATTAGCTGTTTCTCTCTGCCGAGTGCTCATGGATTAGTGGTAGACTGACAACAGATCGGTCGTGTTTCGATCCTGGCTTGAGGCTTTCGGACACCTTGTCGCACTCTAGTTGCATATATATATACCTACAGTTCCGCCATATGCGAACATCTATATATATATATATATATATATATATATATATATATATATATATATATATATATATACACCTACAGTTCCGGCATATGCGAACATCTTTTAAATAGCAGAGATTGTGCTGCCAAATTCAGTGTCGACTGGTTCATCGTGTTGGCCCGGTCACACTCCGTATTTCATCTGAAGGTTCTGGAGGCGCTTTACATCGGGTCCCGCAAGCCTTATTTGTGCAAACAACGTGAGTGTTTGCTGGGACTCGCTGTCATCTGCCTCTAGTTCCTTCTTGCATATATACAGATATATATATGTACATATATGTATTTTTTTTTTCCCACCTATTCTGATTGTACCTTTCTCTGTTTTTTTGAATCTCCGTGGAAGCCTGATGAGCGGAGCGAAACCGGTTGCTTCCCCCCCCCCTTGTTGTTGAGTTTTTTTATTATTTAATATTGTTTTAAAATGTCTTGTAATATTAAATTTTACACTTTTATTTCGAGATATATATATATATATATATATATATATATATATATATATATATATATATATATATATTACTACTGCGATATTAATTAAACATGAAGGGTTAAGATACCTCCACACATTCCAAGAATATAAGCACTCGGACAATCAGCCAGAATTTTATCGTCAAATTAACAAAAATTGAGTTCCAGTCTAATAGAAAGTATTGTATGAGATGACATGAACTGTGAATATTCAGCAATATCAAGAACTAAGTTTGTTAACACTTTCAAGTTACAGAGTACCTATGACATGATGGAAATGTTGAAGTTCTACACTATCACATGCAAAAGAATATGAAGTAAGCGTCCATTACTAATGTAAAGAGATATAACAGTAGACTTTTGAGACCTTCTTTCTTTTTATGTGCCATGTCGTTTCAGGATATTTGTGATCATGGTTCCCCCCTCCCTCTATGCCTTGCAGCTCTCAACAAGTTCCTTCGCTCTGCTTCATTCCACAGACCACGGTCTGTCATCCACTTGCTTAAGTCCACCAGGTATGTCACGCGTTGTTTTCCCTTGTCTCTCTTTCTTTCTTTCTATTCGACCGGTGAGTATCAGATTCTCCAGGCCCTCCTTCCTCATTATGTCTTCCATGAACTTCAGCTGCCTCTTCCTGATGTTAAGTATAAACCTCCTCCTTGTTTGCAGCATCTCATCGTTGCTCACGTACTCGGTCCATGATTTCCTTAGCATCCTTCTGTAGAACCACATCTCTGTTGCCTTTAATCTCTTCTTCATCTTTGAGAAAATCGTCCAAAATTCATGGCCGTAAGGAGGGAAACATGTCACGTAACCGTTCAGCATTCTTTTCTTTTCTTTTTTCCTTTTTTTTCTTAAAAATTTCAACAAAGTATCACTCAATGCTCGATCAAATAATTTCCTCATTGCTATTAGTATTACCATCATTCCCAGTATGCAACATTAAGACAGACCTATTCTTATTTCTATATATCACATAGCATATATCGTCGGGTGACGGATAATAACCTAGTTTTGTAGACTTCTTTATTCGTTCTACGTTAGATGCTAACATTTTTTTAATTATGCTTCCATGCCATATTATGTAAGAGGAAATGTTGGGATGCCTGGCTGAGAGAGGTATTTATGAATTTCGTTTTACAAGGTACTTTTAGGTTATCTCGCAGATGAAGTTTCTTATTTTTTTGCCAGACAAACCTACGATTTGTAGAATTGAAACGGACCGAAATATAATCACACTGCACGAGCACTAGACCGATATGTGGTAATAATTTAGCGCGGCTCAATGCCTTTCACATAAGGTTGTACTTCACAGCGTACACAGTTACGGATGCCTCATACCAGATTGATCGTATTTGTAAATATTTACACAGGGAATCAAAACAACTTAATGTCTTACGGCGGCAATGCTTCCTTAACCTATTTATTTATTCGTCCAGTTTTCTTTTTTTTAAGTTCTTGTCAAATTGCGTAATTCTTTTTCTCCTGAAGCTTCGCGTGCATTTTTATACATATCAAATATATTCTTTATTTTTTTTTTTACTGCCAACATCTCTCCATTTGCCTTGCTTCAAATAAGGTATATATTGAAACACTTCATCAAGTTTAGCTTTATGGCATGTTTTTAGTTTTGTTTCGACCCTCTACTTCCATTTTGGTTTTTGTTATTTTTTTTTATAGTCTTATTATTTTTAGCTTGTCACCATAAACCTTACTACTAACGATCATTCTGAATGAAAAAGAAAATATGTTTAGCTTCGTAGTAAAATAAAAGTTGTAAGGAAATTAAAAAAAATAACCAAAGAAATTGGCGTACACAAATGGGTAAACAAATACACACAACATTATAAATTAAAAAACAAAAAAAAAATCTAGAGTTGGATAAAAAAATGGATAGTGTCAACGAAACGAAATTTCAAATATGCTGCCAGGGAAGAAAGAACGAACGAGGAAAGTGGCATAAAGAAAGAAATGTAAATTTTAATAAGTTTGGTAAATATATATTTGCTGGAGAAGACCTAAAAAAAAAATAGTTTAAAATGAATTAGAATGTTTTGAAATAGAGAAGGGGTCGTATTTCTTTATCTGCATCTGTTAGGAATGAAAAAAAATCAAACATTGAGAAAGGAAGAGAAGTCTTACGAAAACTAGCCGATTTTATTTTTAATCGAGTAGAAAGACATAGGATACTAACATTTTAATAGAAAACATAGTGACACTGTCATTGTGAGTTCAATCACTGAGCCGGGTACTGTCTTGTACTTGCTCTCAATGGAAACGGGCAAGCAATAATTGAACAGTATTTCTTACAATGAAGTTCACCTTGTATAAGCCACAGGATTACTCGAACTCGAAGTAGATAGTCAGAGAGGACGGGACACATTTTAACGGATAAATGGGGAAGATAACGTTTAGCACTTGACTAAACAGGTTAAGAGTGTAGTGATAGGTAAACATGCTATTTAGAGTAGGTTCCACAGAATTTACGTCTCAGCAATGTAATACGGATGAAATCGGGGTGGTTCACTACAATTTACGTAGGAGAGCGGGTCCTAGTTGTAAATATTATATCAGATGTAGTTCCTCTGAGCAATTTTCATATAAAAATAAGAACTAGACGATGTCGCAAGACATGAGACGTGGAACGAGAAGACTTTACTTCTGTAGATTAGAATTCCCTGTAGATTACACAGATCAATATATAATTGAGAATAACGGTCGAAACGCTGTGATAACAAAAATAAAGATGAGGATAATAGTCCAAATATACATACTGAGTGCGATGGATAAATTGTTATCTAAATTTCGAAAATAAAAAAAATGAACACACATCTCATTTAACAGATATATTTATCAAAATTACACAGAAATATCTTAAAATACTAAAGAGGAAATATATTCAATAAAATTGCCAGTGGCTTCAACTACAACCTCCAGACGACTTCAGAATCTTCTGGATCTCTTCTGGACGTTCTCCTTGATTAAGTCAGTGAACTCTGCCACAATCCTTACCGTCAGTTCATGTATGGTGTTAAAAGTAGTTTTATTAATCGCTCATTCAACTGCACCCCACACATAATTAATCAAGAGAGTTGCAGACTGGGGAGTTAGATGGCCAGATATAAAGAGCGATGTGGTCACACAAATTGTCTGACAGCAATGATTGTGTTCTCTTGTTTGTGTCGTATGGTTCAGTTCCTATTGCCAGATGTAGGGTCTTCCAGCAGCAGCCCTCTTCAATCAGGGCAGCACCAATTCTCCAAGGTACTTGATGTAGACCAACGTATTCAGTCTGAGGTCCTAACGTTCAGGTTTTCTTTTCTTATCAGAAACATCAGAGAGAGTTTTCCAATCTCATGTAGCTTCATAATCACATTAGACTCATCCAAATCTTTCCCAATTCTTTGCGCTGTCCTCAGATTGACACCCAAACAATCTGAAATGTTCGTATCGAAGCTTCCGGTGCGAATACCAAGCAGTACGGCATGCTGTTTCTAAATTTCTGGTCGAGTGAATTGCGTCATGGTGCTCTGTTTCTCACAGACGTTGCCCAACTGACACTACTATAGTGTGCGGTCGATAAAATCAAAAACAATCAAAGCGCATGCGCGAAAATACAATAGCGACGATTTACTCATCGCACCCTGTGGTTTAAATAATGATAATTGCTTCCAGAAATTCAAACAGAAAATTGAAGAAATTAACAAAATCAACGAAAAATATCCAAACAATAAAACAAATGATTTTCAGAAAATTACAGATTTATGTAGAAAGGAAAAACATATATATATATATATAATATAATTGCTCTCTAAGACGAATAACAAACAAACAAAAATAAAAATAAAACGTTTTTAATATGATAGTAAATATTCACATTAGATAGTGTTCTTCTATGCAGCGTGTACTTTTCAGGTTTTGGGCGATTATGGCTCTCCGCGACTACCTCTTCTTTGTAGCTATTAATAATATAATAATAATTAACTAATATTTGTATTTTCACTATTCCTCCTAGTCATTATTTTAACATCTATTTACACAATCTCGTTATGCCGCCCACTCTCAATTTCCCTGCTCTTTATGCCTTCAATATGCCATGTAAGTGTCAAATTCAGAAATTTCAACTATCTTTTTTCTGATTATAAATATAAAGACATTTTTTAATATGATCCCCCAAAACTTCCTCGTTACTCACAAGTTGTATCCATGGTATTCCCAGAATCCTTCGTCCAGAGTATCTTACTTATTATAAAATGCAGATTGTGTGTGTGTGTGTGTGTGTACGTTTATATATTGGATCAGATTTCCTACATTTTTCAACCGATATTAACAAAACTTCACAGGACTGTGTAAAATTACCTTGTGGTGGTTCTGACGGTGTCAAAAATTGGGAAAATACAATTGTTTTTGCATGAAATCAATTTGAAAACACGATAAAACACGATTCTGTCACCAGAATGAAAGGGGGACAACTCATATCGAGTTATACTTATAAAACCCGGGTTGTTTGTGTGTGTGTGTGTTCCTTTATATATGGGATCAGATTTCCTATATTTTTCAACCAATTTCAACAAAACTTCACTTTTTTTTGGCAGGTAGCATTTCTTATTGTCTTGCACACTTTTTTCTTTGTTTTTGCATTCAGAATGCTTTAAAAATTCCATTTAAAAGACAATTGTTTATAATAAAATTCTGTTCAATCGATAGACTCATAACGATTGAAAACAATGTTTTTGTTTGAGTTTGGGTTTGACCAATTCGTAAAAAAAAACTAATTAAGACATGCGTGTCCGTCAACCTTAAACAATAATCTTTGTCAATTTTATTTTTCAGTCTTTATGATGGTCGATACTTGATCTATCTCTTACTGTTACATCCCCGGGAAACGCTGGGCTCTACTGCTAGTGTAAGATAAAATACATCCGGTTGTAAGGCCTCTGATCGGGGGTTTTGAGGAATGAAGAACCTCTTAATTGCTGTTGATCCCTGACCTAGGGCGGTGGCACCTGTTAGGGTCCCAGCTATTGGTAAATAGGGATCCCACGAAACTGGTATCAAAACATGACAGTATAAAAATACATTAGGAAAAAATTACCAGGGATACATTATGGAAAACAAAATTATCAGAGCTCATATGAAAATAAAGTTTCGGCATTAAATGGTTCATAATTCGTTGATATGCCATTAAACAAACAAATCAAACAAACTCATTATCCTTCAATATAATCCATATTTCTGCTATATTTTTTCATGTGATGAGATCGTAGAGCATTCACTGATCTAGCATATCAGTTAAGTAGTCATTTGTTTGTTTTCAAAGAAATGTTCCTGTTTCTTTATCCTTTGGTTAGCTTATGGAAAACCTTTGTATATCCCAATGCACTTTTGTATTTCGGTCTCAGAATTTTAGTCCTCTGTTAAAGCATTTTCCAGATAGTTTAAATTTGAAACTTTCTTGACTTTTGCATTAGTAATTTATTGTTCCCATCTTGGGCTGCTATTAGGCTGAGACCTCTATATCTTGACTACTTATAATTTATTTAGATAAAATATTAGCATTCAAATTATTGATTAAGTGAGCATAAACAAAATTGTATTTAAAATTAATTTTGTAACGATATATATTTGAATCAACAGTTCAATTACACTTTATGAAGACAAGCTACCGATAGGAGATTTTAATAAATTGCCTGACGCTTTCAAACAAAAATTTAACTGATGTCAGAATGAGACAGTGATATCAGCCAAAC